>JANSMH010000104.1:0-81014 GCA_029299595.1 Grosmannia serpens
GGGGGCGCGGGGGGGGGCGGGGGGGGCGGCGCCGGGGGGAGCCGGGCCCCGGCGCCGCGCCGCCGGGGGGGGGCGGGGGGGGGGGGGTGTGGGGGGGGGGGGGGGTGGGGGGGGGGGGGGGGGGGGGGGGGGGGTCTAACCTTGCCCAGCCTGGTCAGCTCGTTGAGAAAGTAGGTTGGCGCCACGGCAGGCGTGCGGCCGTGGTCGGAGTCCCGGACGTAGGAGCAGAGTCGGTGCTTCAGCTTGCTGCACTCCTGGAAGAAGTCGAGCGGGTGGTAGACGGACATGTCGTCGGCCAGCTCCTCGGTCGGATAGCTGCCGCGGTAGACGACCGAGTTGGTGTCGCGACTCTCGAGAAAGAGCTGGTCGATAAAGTCGCAAAAGCTGTCGTCGCCCATGGAGCGCAGCCAGGCGTCGTGGCCGGTGCCGCGGCCCCAGGCGCGAGACAGGGCAATGTACATGATGAAGAGCAGGAGGTTCTTGCTGGACACGGCGAGCTCGACGACGGGCGTGGCCGGGGGACTGCCGGGGCTGCCGGGACTGTCGAGGATGCGGCAGCTGCGCAGGAAGGCATGGACGCCGGCGAGGTGGGTGGTGAGGCCGGCCCAGCCGCGGCCAAAGTGGTTTTCGTAGGCGACGAGAAAGAAGAAGGCCGTGACGATCTCATCGACCTTGTCGAGACGGGCGCGGTCCAGCTCGACACAAAAGTCCCGGAGCGCGGCGCCATAGTGGGCCAGGCCGGTGCCGGGACGACAGCGGCCCGTCGGCCGGCGGCTCTCCAGCTCGCTGGCCGACATGGCCAGGATCAGCCGCATCACGACGGGCGAGTCGGCCGCTACGGTGCGGTAGAGGTGGTGCAGGAACCCCCACTTCCACGGCTTGCCGACCCAGGCCACCACGACGCTGTTGGGAAAGTAGGCCAGACATTCGCGGTCGGCCGCCGACAGCCGCAGCGAGTTGCGCAGCGTCTGGCTCGTCGAGAGGCTAAAGGCGTCCCGCGGCAGCAGCACGCGGCAGCGGTTGTGGGCCTGCTGCAGGGCCACGGCTGCTCGGCTGGGCTCGACGGCCGTTCGGCACGGTCGTCGCGCCGGCCGCAGCCACTCGCAGCGGAGCTGGGCGCCCCGACATCGGCTGCAGCTCGGCCGCTCCTCGTCGCACTTGACCTTGCGCGTGCGGCAGGTGGAACAGCCTGGCCGGCAGATCAGCCACCACGGTCAGACGAGACCGCGCCGAGGTGTGATCTTACCTGTCCTGGACCGTGGGCCCGTGCGTCCCGACATGAGGGATAGCAGGCAGAGCACAGACTGCGGGTGTGCGCTAGTATGTCGACGGAAGGCGCAGTGCGTCGCCGTCTTGCTATCGCGTGCAGTTGGAGACGAGGAACAGGGAGGAATGCAGGTCGGGTGGGGGGGGACGACTCGTTCCTTCAAACGGTCCAGACGTCCTGAAGCCTGATTGGCTGAGCTGGACGCGACAGGCGAGTTTCTATTGGTTCCCGGTTGCCGAGATGGAGCCTGCTGACTCAGCTGATGTACGTTTGCCAGGTTGGCTGCCACCTTATCTGAGCTTCTCCGTGGATGCAGTCCTGCCGGTGCCAAGTATAAAGCACCTGTGCCATACGGTGTGAGGGACACTCTCTTGCCGCGCTGCTGCCTGGCAAGAACCGTGATCCTGGCCAAGATGGGCTCGCTTTCGACAGAGATTCCCGTCGCAGAGAAGCTGTCAGCTCTGCTGGAAAAGCACAGAGAAAAGCTGCAGTGGGTCAGCACGGAGGTGAGCGAAGCTTCCATGTCGTCGCCCTTGCTGTTTTCGTCATCGCCCTGACCTCCAGATCCATTCCCACCCCGAGCTGTCCTTTGAGGAGGTGCACGCCCACGACACCATGTGCAACGTGCTGTCCGAGCTGGGATACAGCGTCACCCGCCATGCCTACGGGCTGAACACGTCCTTTGAGGCCGAGTCGGGAGCCGGCGGTGCCCTCATCACGTACAATGCCGAGTATGATGCGCTGCCCGACATTGGCCACGCCTGCGGACACAACCTGATTGCGACGTCATCGCTGGCTGCCTTTTTGGCCACGGCCGAGGTGCTCGCCAGCGAGGGCATTGCCGGCCGGGTCCGGCTGCTGGGCACGCCGGCCGAGGAGGACGGCGGCGGCAAGATCGACCTCATCAACGCCGGTGCCTACAGGGGCGTCGATGCCTGTCTGATGGGCCATCCCATGGGCAGCAGCTTCGGCGGCAGTGACGGCCATGACGGCGATGCGGACAGCCGCGCGGCCGGCATCGTGCTGATGCGCCTGATGGCACGGGCGTCGGCCACGGTGGCCTTTCGGGGCGTCAACGCCCACGCCGGCGACGCTCCGTGGATGGGCAAGAACGCGCTGGACGCCGCCGTGGCCGCCTACAACAACCTGTCCATGCTCCGGCAGCAGATCCCGCCCAACCAGCGTCTGCACGCCGTCATCTCCAACGGCGGCGATCGCCCCAACGTCATCCCCCACCGGACCGAGATGCTGATCTACGCCCGGGCCGAGGCCGATGCCGAGCTCCGGCAGACCTGTCGCAAGCTTGTCGCCTGTTGCGAGGGCGCGGCCATGGCTGCTGGCTGCACGGTCGAGCTCACCTGGTATGTAGGCCGAGTGCGTCGCACGCATGCAGAGGTTGCCGCCGACTAACCTTCTCCAGGGCCAAACCGTACAAGGACCTCCGGTGCAGCGAGGCCATCGCCAGGCGTTTCGGCCAGATGGCAGTCTCGCAGAAACAGCCTTACACCCACACCACAGCGACAGTCAGCGGCGGCTCAACCGACCAGGGTTCGTCTTCTGCATCTGGGCCCCTCAAGCCGTAGAAAGCTAACCTGCCCGCCAGGCAACGTCGCATACGAGATTCCCAGTCTCCACCCCGCCTTTTTCATTCCGGCAACCAGCACGGGAGTGAACCCCCACAACCCCCAGTTTCAGAAAGCGGCCGGGTCTCCGGCGGGCTTCGAGGCTGCTCTCGGCTTTGCCACGGTGATGGCCGCCACCGGTCTCGAAATCCTGCAGGACAAGGCGCTCCGCGACGAGATGTGGACAGAGCACAGGGAGACTTTTAGGCAAACCGGGCGGGCAATCGAAGAATAAAGTGGCATTTTCATTACAGTATAGCCATGAGAGGCACAAGCCGCTGCTACATAGGCTTCCACACCTCCTTGCCGTCCTCTAGATATGGGCCTATCCAAATATTGGAAGCTTTCCCCCGGTCTTCGGGTTTGGCCTGGAGTTTTGCCTGATCCTCGGTCAAATACGTACGCTTCAGCACATCCTGGGTAAATCTCTCTTCCAGCAGACCCAGCACATACAGATCGTCGTCCACGGTCGATGTGATTTGATATTTGAAGAGCCGCGACCATCCCGGAGTAAAACCAGTGAATTTCGGTATCGTGCCCAGAGCCGCGCTCATTCCAAAGTCGATCAGGAACGGCTGCGAGTTGCGGACCATGATGTTTGTAAGACTGATGTCGTTGTGCGCATAGCCGAGTGTATGGATGTGGTCCACGGCTGATCGCAGCCGCCGGAGAAAGAGGTCACGGTCGATCTTTGAAAATTCATCTGCAGTGGCCCGTTTCACTATGTCGCCGAAGGCTTCTGGCAGCTTCTCAAAGGCCAGCCCAGTGATGCGTCCACGCCGCACACGACAACCAAAGTAGCGGACGATGTGTGGATGCGGCCGTCGGGAAATTGCATCAGTCGCGCGCGCGTCTTGCAAAAACAATCCGGCTGCATCGACAGTTTCATCCAAAACCTGCCTCAATGCTGGACGCTTCATAAAGACAGTGTCTTCGTAGAGCTCGTCAGGGGCAATGAGGAGATTTTCCCCTTCCGGATACAGTGGAAAGGCTCTCTCGTCTTCAATCTTCTCGAGCAGGTAGGGACTCGTCTCCAGATAGAACTCTTCGTCCTTGATGCCGCCATGTTTGAAATTTATGCCTTCGCTAGTGGAAGACGTATGCCGCATTATGTCATCAAACTTGTCACCCTTGCCAGCCCCCCCAGAGCTGCTCGGGCTAGATTTTCCCTCATCGTGGAGGTGGCCTGCATTCGGTTGTTCTTTCGTCGGAGACGTGGCTACGTCCGCGCCAGGGAGCCTGGGAGGAGATGTGCTCAACCCGACAGCAGAGTCTCTTGTCGGAGACGCGGACAGCCGGCTCCCGGAGTCTTTTGTCGGAGACGTGGCCAACCCGGTCTTAGAATCATTCACTGGGGAGCCGAGGGACTCGTTGCAAGCTTTGGTGGTTAGCAGTGTGGTGGAGAATATTTTCTCAGCAGCAGAACATACACTTCAATTTCTTGGCTGCCCTGGTGGTGACAGGCATGGTTGATGCGCTAGACTTGGTGTTTCTGAGCATGGATGACTGCTGCAGTTTGCCAGCCGTTCTCTGCGAGAAGAAATCGACGAAGATGGCCCTTTATTTGTAGATGAGCTCGTGGTCAAGGGGGAATCACAAGAATTTCGAACAGGATGGAATATGATGGAAGAGGCTGAGTGGGAAGGGGGGTAGGCTGTTGGTACAGGTCGGAAATCAAAGAACGGTCTGTTCGTGATCCGTTTTCAGCTTGGCATCTCCTTTGAACAGGGGGTGGTGGGGTGGAATATACATCCCATTTTCCGAAAGTGACAAAGCGATGCTTGAAGTGCAAAATTACGCATCCGGAATTTCCAACGCCACGAAAATTGCACCCCAACAGCAAAGGAGAAGCGGTAGGGAAATTTGTCCAACGGAAAATGTAAACGACAAGAATAGAAAATGAAATGCACGCATGAACTGCCCGTCCACTGCCTGGAAATCTGTGGTTTTATTGCCACGATAGATGTCACGCGGGGTGAGACTTGTCTGATTGATCAGTATTGGCATATTGGCATATTGGCATATTTTCACAGCGAATATTATCTATCGCCTGTATTTGGCACTGTCTCTTCTTCACAGGGGAAAACCCCAATCTATGCTCACTCAAGATTGCATAATACATTTTCGTCCGCATTTCACCGATTTCCAAGCCACAACCACTGTCAATCCTTGCTCAGTCACTGGACACTCCCCCCGGCCGTTGCGACATCGCCAGAGCCTCCCTCGCTGCTGATGGTAAACTGGGCCATGGTGTTGGTGTGGGCACTGATACTGCCATTAGAGACCAGTATGGCGACGGCGTTGTTGGCACGGCTGCCACTGGAACCGGAGGCAACGTTGGCGCTCATGCTGACGACGCAGCCGCCAGTCCCGCCCACTGCAAAACTAAAAGTAGTAGTGGCGCTACCGATAGTGGCGCTTCCCGCGGTGGCAAATGCTCCAGAGCTGCTGTCGTGCCCACTCGCTGCGAAACCCGAAGAAGCAGCAGTGGTGCTCCCGACAGTGGCGCTCCCGACAGTGACAACTCCTCCAGAACTGCTGTCGGGTTCACTCTCCGTGGGGCCAGAAGTGGAAACGACGCTTCCGGCACCAGAGCTTCCAGTGGTCACAAGCGATCTGGAAGCTGTAATGGCGCTTCCGCCAGTGGCAGTTCTGGCGGTGATGAGTCCTCCATTGGCACTAACGTCTTGGGGGCCTGCAAATGTCATGCCCATCGCCTGGTTGCCTTGGCTGCTCAGGTAGGCTTTAGCCTCTCGAAAGATGGGACAGGAGTCGTCACCGCAGAGCGCATTCTGCTTAATCAATGTTACCCCTGCCTGGGTCACCCCTGTCTGGTAACGCGTAATGCGTTCAGAAATGTTGCACCTTTGAAGCAAAGTGTTAGAAACGAATCGAGACAGGGTACGAAGACAGAAGGAATTGCACCCCTCCAACATGAGAGTAGATTCTCACATTTTTCAAGTAAGCTGCCTGCAGAGATGCTGGGTGGGATTGTAAATTTCGGCTGATCAACAGGATTGGTGCCGCAATGAAGTTCGGACAGAATATATGAAGGTAAGGACGGGCCAGGGGAACTTGAGTGTAAGAAAGAGAAGATCGAAAGCTGATGAGAAGGGGAAGATGTCCCTTTATGGGTTCGGCTTTCTGTTTAGCTGGCAGAAATTTTGATTCTCTTTCCCCTCTCTGCCTCTTATTTCTATCATTTTTCTGTCTTGAAATGTCACTTGCGAGAGAGCCGAGACGCGCCTTAGGACTCAACACTAGCGAAGGCGAAGCTCCTTGCGAACTAGCCCACCGCCATCTCCCTCTTCCATCTCATCGCCGTCTGGATAAAATATTGCCATGTGCTGTATGCGCCGCGTGCAAAGCCCCCAATCTTGCTGCGTGGAAAAGTGAAAAGGAGCGGTCAGCCGTCTGTACAAGTGAAAGCCAAGTTTTGTGACCAGCCAATATTACTTCATTTATGTAATTTCATTAGCTCCTCTACAGGCCGCTTAATCCTTGTATCTGCGTTTTTCGTCCCTTCTCCTTGCCGTGCTATGGCTTTTATTTTTTACATTGCTGTGGCAAAACAACATATGTCCCACAGACAGCTGTTTCAGATCGAAAAAAGTTTGACTTAGAAGGGTAGCAAGCCTCCCTTAGCATGTCCAGCGTCGCAGAAGTTTACAGTTTGGGGGGACGGGAAGGAATCCCTTATATGCTTAAGGCGATCTCAACGTCGTGAACTTTGGGCGCGGCCGTACGGCGGGGAAGATGGGGCCGCTATACGTAGGTGTACCATGCTGACGCATCGGTGGCGGTGGAGGCAACAGCGTCAGCAGCGCTGCTCCACCCGGACGCTGCCTTCCAAGAATTAGCTGCTGCTCTCTTGCAGTAACCCCCACTCCTCTCTCCTTACGTCGTCTGGTCCGCCCCCCTCCTTCCTGTTTTCCTCTCCCGTTCTCACGATACCCCGGTGTCTCTTTCCTTTCTCTCTCACTTCGTCTTCGCTCATTCTCCCTGCGAAAATGTTCTTGCCCTAGCCGGACACCTTCTCCGCTTTAATGCTGCTCGAAATAACGGTGGAGTTTACCGACCTCGCTAGTTTCGAGCACCTTCAGCGCCGATACCAGGAGCAGGAGCGAGAGAGAACAGCTGGAGCGGGAGGAAGAAAATGAGAAATGAATTTCGAGAGCCACTCCAAAAAAACTGCCAAGAGTGGGACTCCCATGCGTGCTTCTACACTACATAGCAAGTTCCAGGAATCCCGAAGCTAGCGCCTTAACCGCCTGGCCATCTTGCCATTGGATGTTGAAAGGGGAATGCCGGGCTGGTTGACCAAACACGACAGGCCCCCAGCGATAACAAAGAAAGGAGGAAAAAAAGCCCACTCTTGCCCTCACACGTCTCTCTGCCCTCCCTCTCCTCTAGTATCTCAAACACGTTCTTTCTTTCTTTACCCATATCAGCTGTTCTTGGTACAAGACAGGAAGACACAACAAGCATCTAAAAAAAAAGCACGAACTAGCTTGTCATTCCTGCACCAAGCGCCCATAACCCACCCGCGCCTTTTAGCTCGCACCGTGATGCCAGGATTAGCTTAAATCCTCAAGATCCAGCCATTCTCCGCACACCTTCGCGCAATCAGCACTACCCCCCCCACCCCCCCCTCCCCAATCTCCAAAAAAGGAAAACCCCCAAATCAAAAAAGAAAATCTGGGTTGGCGGACAGCTGGGGTAGCGTCTTTAGGCAGGTATGGCGACGCGTACAAAGCTGTTGCCGATATTACTAGCGTACCTTTCTGCCGTCTTCTGGACCCTCTCATTCGGCTGACAGGGGGAGGAGGGGGGCGCTGTTCGTACATGGCAGGCAGATACGGGCTACGTATAACGGACAAGACGCGGTACAGGGCAGTTATTTTGAACCTGGCCGCGGTGGAGTGTAGCAAGTGCCAGTTATACACATAAGTAGGGAGACATAAGCACGAGGAAGGAAAAGGTCCACCGCGGTAAGGTGCGTCTACGTATTCGTAGTTCCACTGCATTTGTCGTTCATACTGGCAAATACCTTTTATCCCCCTATCTATTAGGTGTAGGGACTAGCCATTACCGACTGAGGCGCGGCAACGCATAGGTAGAGAGGAGATGATGCATATGACATTCTGTGCACTGTAGCCTAAATTGCCCTGCAGCGAAGCGCTGGCCAATGTCCCGTCCTATTCTTTGAGCGCGTCAAACTGCTCATTCGTGAGCTTGTGCGAGCCGCCTGAGCACTTCCAGCCAGTCTCCGTTCTGATCCACTCGTATCCGGCGTGGCAATTGGTCGCCTCCTTGAAGACTTGGTCCAATTCTGGGTTCTGCTCCAGATCAATCGTGCCACCCACTGGTAAATGTACGTACTCCTGCAGCTGTTGAATGGCTTGCTGAGATACTTGCGGTAGCCCCATATCCATCTTCCGCTTCTGCCGTTCTTTCCTTTCTTCTTCTTCTTCCCGTATCTTCCTCTCCTCTTCTTCCTGTCTCTTCCTCTCTTCCTCTTGTCTCACCAATTCCTCCGCGATCATAACCCGCGTCTGTTCTTCAATCTCCCGCTTTTGTGCGGCCTTCTTGCTTGGGACCTGGATGCTCGTGTGCAGCGACAGCTCATTACACACGTCCCACTCCATGAGAGTGCGGCGCGGATGGAAGTAAACCTTGGTCTTCCAATCGCCCTCGACGAGCACGGCAGAAACGGCTGAAAGGGGAACGGAGTCGCCATACCCAATATACGCTGCTCTAGCAGGTCGGATTTTACTCACAAGCCGTAGATTCGGATCCCAGCCGCCCGCGTTGCGAGCGTATGAGAGCTCGTAAAGCTCATCATTGTCACCCGTGGTATAGATTCTGATTCTAAACAAGGGCGAGCCGTAGTTCCAGGCCACGGCTGCCAGCATGGCAGTTGAAGAAAGGCTGTATCTCGGAGAGTCATCTAGCGAGAATTACCGAGGTCAGAAAATTGGTCCAAGCAGGCTCGACGGAAACGGCAACAACATTGAGAAACATTTTGGAGACTTACATTCCACCCATCTGATGGGGTCGTCGCCGTAAACCTGCGCAAGCTGGTTCTGTATGTCGACGTAAAAGAGTCTCACCTCGGCCCAGCCTCCAGAGACAGCCGTCAGGGGCGTACCAGGCTTGGCCTTGTTCGGGCCGACAACAAGACCATCAGAAGAACTGGTATCCAAGCCGGCGGACCAACCTGTCTTTGGGCTGTAGATGATCTCGTGAATGGAGCTGTCCTTGGCCTGGAAGAAGACACGGATCGTCTTGTCTTCCGAATGGACGGCTGCAAGTTTTGTGTCTGGGAGCGGCTGGATCTCGGGGAAGCCTCTCTCGTTGCTTTCCGCATATATCTCATTGCTGTCCGTACATGGAGTCAGCTTCCATCCTGGTGTGGGCGGAATCAGCTTCTCAGGCTTGGGAAGCTGAATGTCGGATTCGTCTTCATCCGTATGAGCGAAGAAACTTCGACTTGTGCGCTTCAGTAGAACGTCATAGATTAGCTGACTGGGGACAGAACAAAACAAAAAAAGCATTAAAAAAATAGGACAGGAACCCCCAAACCTCTCGAAGCCTGCCATCCTTATCCACATAATATACCCTTGTCTATGCAAAACGTCAGTCGAAGGTTCTCTGAGATCACACCCAGGAGCGGCCAGGAGAGCTACATACCTCCCAGACTTCATTTTTGATGTCGACCCACCAGCCAATGGCGGCAATAGGGCTCCCAGCTGCAGCATCATCTGCGACAAGGTCATCGGCCGGGGCATGCCAGTGCTGCCCTGTGCTGTACCGGGACTCTTTCACAAGGTAGCATCCTGCATTGTAGTTGTAGCCAGAAGGTTCGGTGTGATAGACGCGGAGAATTTTGTCTTGTTCAACCAGATTCCTCGGCTCTTCAATGGCTTCGCATGGACACTGATTTGTTGTGGGAGCAGTGGGTGGATGCAGAAAGGAAAGGGCCGAAAGGTGAAGCTTTGTATACACATTAGCAACAGCCACTTGCCCGACTGAGACAGCATCTTCGCTCGAACTATCAGACGGCATAATGCCTTCTGTGAAGCTTTTGGGGGGGTATGAGGGTTTCTTGAAAGCAGATTGGGTGAGAAGGTGGTTCTTAAGAAAGCGCCTTGCTAACAGGACAAAGTTGTTCGTGGCGATCTCTCGGGGTCTTGGGGGTTTTATACATAAATGCTTCTTGGCAAGTTGAAGGAATACGTCAGGCCAAGGAGCCTCATTTCGTATCTTCTCATGTGCGAGAGGGTACAGCGGCCCTATCAGGCATCGTCATGTGTCTATGCTACACCCTTATCCAAAGGACTGACAACACTGTTGACCCACGACTATCGTACTGGATGCATTGGGCTCATAATTATTACACATCAATTAGGGCTGGCATTAATGTCACCTCCGGTAGCGGAACCGTGCGATAAACAACCCTTCTTACAGCATGTGAAGCCTTCTGGACACTCCGAACTCCGGCTCAGACGACTGATATTAGTTTGGTGTCTTCGCAAGTTCACTCTTTGGCAGAGCCTCTACGGGGTTCATGCAATGTCGTTCTAACCCAGCGACCAATGACGCCAACGTTTCAGACATGCAAAGGACACATATAAAGGGAAGGGAGTGTGTGGGGGGATGGGAGTCAAAGTGAGGCTCTTACTGCGGGTTTTACAGCGTTGCGGCTCCTTGCAAATATGCCCAATGAGAGGCGCGATTTGAAGAATTTCCGTTCGATAAAGCAAGTAAGATGGCTAGGCTCTAGTTGTGTAGTCTCACAGTATTGAATATCCCCATGCTTATCAAGACATGACTAGAAGAGACTTACCATTTTGGACTGAAGGTGACAGGAATCCACGTATATATTGGCTCGTTACAAGCAGCCAGTTGGTTGGCCATCTCAGTTGGAAAGACGCACATTTGGCCAGAGAACTGCATCGTGCAAGCCCCCAAGTATTGCCGTTGCTGCCCGACTTGTGCGCAAAATGCCGCTATCCATTTTCCCGGACTACAAGTTAGCTTTCTTGCTTTCCTTTCTGCCGTTTATACCATAACGGAGCCACGCTCTCTGTCATCAGGTATCCTTTTGCGCCACTGTCTTTCGGTACCCTCTTTCTTCCAGCCCCCCCCCAAATTATCTCCAACCCTGTTCCCACTCGGTCTAATGCCAATTTCTCCAGGGAATTTCCGACAGCAGCGATAATAAGGATGCTGGAATTATTAATTCTTCTAGTGACAGGCCTGACGGGAATGGAATGGCATTTGCTAGGGCTTCAAGTGTGATAAGACACAGATGGAGATTCACCGACGGACTTGCCACGTGTACAATATCTATCATAATTCAAAGGCCAATGCTCGCCCAACTCGAATTCAAGGCTGCTGTGTTACATTGCATTATGCAGTTTCCTCGTAGACTTGCTTTCGTTGGTTGCCGATAAGGACAAGACAATGTTCATAACCATTACACGGAAGCCGTTGCACATCGTTGCTCTATATCGTTACATGCTTGTCCGTGTCTGGGCTCTCTCACTCTCGCTTCCAGGTTCTACTTATATTTCTCTACTCCGCTTTCCACTACGACCCTAACCCCCCCCACCCCTCCTCTTAGGCGCCCCCGCAACCCTACAGAGCTACCGGGCCCTTGCGACCGGACCCACGTCCTGGCCGATCCTATGCTAGCTTGATTGGAGCCGTGAAGAGCCGCTACGGCCGCCTGTTCTCGAGTCTACAGGAGATAATCCAAAGCACCTCTTTCTCAGACAGATTTATGTTTGAAAATCCTGTTTTCGACCCTCCAAGTAGTATTTTTATTTAGAAATATTTTTTGTGGTCATTCTTTAGGGATATTACCACACGCAGCTCAAGTAATGTTCCAGAACGAGACAGTCGAATCCCAACGGTAAATTAAGGTTGCCAATCTTAGGTCGCGTCCAACACTAACCGCCTCCAGGATAGAAATAGAGACTACCGCTACTATGTAGCAACGCCGTTAAAAAACATTCTATTCCCAAGACACACAAAAGCCTAGGCGTGTCATTGATAATTTGACCCCAATGCGAACGTAAGGGTCCAGCAGTTGTCTCTGTGCCCCGAGCAGCTTGCTTGGTAGCCACGTCTTGTCGCGGACTTTGGATTGCTATTCTCCGTCTTCCATCTACTCACATGATCACTTTCGCATTTCTTTTAGGCCATGCTATCCTAAAGGGATAAAAGCAGTAGGAGCATAATATTTTGTGCCGGGGTGTGTGGAGTGATTGTGCAGAATACAGCATCATCTTCTAGGCCTTATGACCTCCTGTACTAGACTGGGGTTTTGTGCTGCGACGAAGAACCACACAAAGTAAGGTCATATTTTCGGAAATCTGCTCCGAATTCTTATGAGAACCCCTAGCTATAGTTTAGCATCCGAAACTTGATTTACTAATAGTCGGGTCTACCCTCTTCAAATTTGCCTTGGATTGTACTAGCATGCAGAAAAAGTATCTGCCTGGTGACCTTGGATTTGGGCTACAAGATCGAAGTTGGAAGTTGGAAGTTGGAGTTGGGAGCTTTTATCACCCCGAAAAAGGCCGTGAAGCCCGACGGTGAACAGTGGATCCACAACGCTAATCATCTTGAGCCACTTAGGCTTGCAGCAACTATCACAATAAGCACTTCCAGCGCTACCGGCATAGAATGTGACGTCCGTTGCATGTCTTAGGCGCACTAGCACGACTCACTCAGCGACAAATACAGTACTCGCATACCGTACATAGTAACGGTTTGCAGTGTGCATGCACCCGCTCTTATCTGCGCCGTATAGCGTGATGCATGCATGTTAGGCAATTCCTGTCATCCCGTCTTCCATATTCGGCAAGACTCCGTGTCCAATGCAAATTAACCAGTTTCCACGAACCGGATCCCCTTCCTGAAGTGGAGCAGTTCCTCTTCGCTCACCACGTACTTTATTTGCATGCAAAAGTGGGCCAGAGAGGGTATAAGACTGTTCCCCCCGTTGTTCCCCCATTGTTCCCCTCATTCTGACCCTTCCACCTCCTCTGCAAATATTAATTTGCAGCTCTCCTCTCCCCTCTCTAGCTGTTTTCTCGTCTGAAAGCACCTATTCGCACACATTCATCACAGCGATACATCACACCATGTCCAGTAGCGCAGCTGCCGAGAAAACCAGCAGCGGGCCCGCATCCGCTTCGGCCAGCCCTCCCGCGGCCAGCCCAGAAGCCGCTCTATCCCCGGCGTTGGAAGGACTTCTCCTGGCGGCTGAGGTGGACGATGTATGCGTCGCAAAAAGAGGGGACGGAGAAGCCTGCGCTCGCAGAAGCTGACGTTTAATAGGATGATGGCTTGGACGGACGTAGCGACTCGGCTTTTGGTGACGACTTGTATGCAAATTACTCCTGTCTGTCGGAAAAGCTGCTGATTTGTGCTCACCATTCAGGTCGGCCTTGACAGCATCTGTCTCCAGCAGCATCTTACAGTACCGCACGCTTCACGGCCGGACGTTTCACAGTGACAGGTTTACCTCCCAGTACTTCATACCAAACGACAACCAGCAACAAGCATCGATTGACATAACGTACGATGAATACCGGAAGCCTTTTAACCTTGTGCAACAGCCTACTAACAGCCGTACAGACATCAGTACTTGATGATGCTGCTAGACGGCGCTCATTTTCTGGCGCCTATTCCAACGACTGTCGAGGTTAGTTACATGCCTACATAGCAGTACAAAGATTTTATGTAACCCTAGCATATCACCAGAAAATACTCGACATTGGTACCGGCACAGGCATTTGGGTAGTGTAAGTACGCAGGCCCTACTTGCGCCCTCGCCACTCCTGGTCCTAACTAAAGTCTTGTAGCGACATCGGCGACCAGTTTCCTAATGCCGAGGTGATTGGCACCGACCTTTCGCCGATCCAAGCAGCCTGGGTGCCGCCCAACACCAGGTTTGAGATCGACGACGCGACGCAGCCGTGGACGTGGCCCGCGGATTCATTTGACTTTGTGCACATACGCTTCCTAATAGGCGCCATCACGGACTGGAACGCACTGTTTGCGCAGGCTTTCAGATGCTGCAAGCCGGGCGGTTGGTTCGAGTCGTGCGAGTTTCATATTGACCTCCAGAGCGACGATGGCTCAGACAAGCTGGCGCCAATCCTGACAGAGTTATGGAGGCTATACGAGGAGGGCTTCAAAATTCTCGGCCAACCTTTCTCCGTGGCTAAAGACGGCACGCAGCGTAAGGCTGTAGAAGCCGCCGGGTTTGTAAACATTCAAGACAGAATGTTCAAGGTGCCCATAGGCGGATGGCCCGCCGACCGGAAACTAGCCGAGATTGGCCAGTATACGCAGCTAACGTTGCTAAACGACTTGGAAGGTATGCTCTTAGACTTGCTCGCCAACTCCCTATATGTTCTTAGGTGGCTGACAGTGTTAGGATACACGACCTTCTTGTGGAATGAGGTTTTAAAGTGGGATAAGGCCGAGTACCATGTCTTTCTTATGCAAGTGCGCCAGGCCATAAGAGACAAGAGAGTGCACACATATTTCACGGTCCGTTATGTGTGGGGGCAGAAGCCGACCGTATGAGCCGTAGGTTATCTTAGAGCTGGGAGAAAATATTATTATACTTGGTACTCTGTCGAAGACAGCTAGCTATCTCAAATCACAACTATGTAAGGGCCAAAGAAAAGCAACTTGAGTGGAAAACTAGTCCCAGAAAGAGGGAAAGAAGCCAACATAACATTAAAAGCCCCTGCCAGAAATAAAGACAACTCTGTTTATATGTGTGTTTGTTCTCGGTCTGCCAGTTACCAACCATTCGAGCATAAGTAAGGTGTCCCCTCTGGACTAAAGAGAACTCTGTAATGGTGGGGAAAACTAAAACCAATCCAGTTCGAGCTGGCAAAGGGACGCACAAGAAACAACAGCAAGAAACTATAGGCCCTATAGAATAAGACCGCAAAGCTGTAAGCACAAACAGCTATAAACACGCCCAGGTAACATGGTTTAAGTGCATCGAAGGCCACTGCCACACCTTGTTAGGTATGAAGAGGAGCAACGACTTCTTTCTAAGACGCCATGGTGATTGCCATGTCACGGAACCCTTGTTCGAAACGAACTTTATACAAGGAACGGTGCACGGTTATGGGTCTCAGCCCTGAGTACGGTATCGAGTGCCTGCGCTAAACGAATGCATGGCAAACTGCATGACAATCTTCTGTAAGGTATATAAGGAAGGCAAACCTCTCGACTGGCGCCACAACACGAGCATGGGATGTAGACCAAAGGACAGGGAGCAAACAGCCTTAACAAGAAGAGAATGGACGAAGATGAAACGGCACCCATAATTGAGAATGAAGAAGCGAAAAAAGAGGAAAAGTCCATAGACTGACGGACAAAAGATATCAGAGATCACGTTCATCAACTTAGCTCCCGAAGGCAGAAAATATATTAAGGTTGCCGTAGCGCCGAGCGGCTACTACAAGACGGCTGCGCGTTGCCAAGCTGCTATGTTTTATAAAACAATTCACACAGAAACAAAATAGCTTAAAATAACTCTCCCGGGGGAGGCTTAGGTTCTAAAAACTTGAGCAAACCATTCTCGAGATACAGCCCGTGAATTAAACAGGAATCCATGGACTGTTTTGCCGAACTGCCTCTTCTTTTTATTTATGTGTTACTATTGCTTTGTAAATTGAGAGCTTAGAAACGTTGTATAGTTAGCGACACTATTGATAATTAGTTAAGTACTGGAGTTTTGCAAACAGCTTTATTAAGCCAACATGTATCCAAGAATTTAAAACGTTGATGAACAAACACTGCATATGTCCTATGAAGTACAGTATATGGTCAGCAGCTGTTTGATTTTACGCCTTTTATTTTTCTACTCTGCTTTCCAGTTCTACTTTGACCCCGAGTGGTCGTATCGCAGCCTCAGCCCCAGCCCGTCCTGTTTGCCGCTCGTGAGTGTCCTCTTCGGTGGGATATTTCCAGTCCTGGCTATTTGATACGCCAGGCAATCACGTTTTTAGCACGGTCATCGACATAATGTTTTTATCACTGATGCCAACACTAGCGTGGCCGTAATAACCCAGAGATGCCACAAACAGTCCTATGATGGGTCCATGCCTTGGGCTCCTCAGGCTCAGTTCTCTTCCACAAGGACGGCGTCAGCTTCGCCTAACTCGCCCTGCCTTTAGAAGGGCTAAGCACGCGCCACCCACCACTACGATGACACCCATTGTTGAAAGGATTCGCGGCTTGTCTGTGCCGATGCCGTGACTTAGGCTTGTAGGCTAAACCAATATGCAACTAGCTTAAACGATGTACGTCGTACGTCGTACATCTTTTTTATTTTCGGTGCAAGTGGGACTGGAAAGGTTATGCTGGGGCAGCCCAGTGGAGAATGTGGGTGGCGTAGAATGGAGACTGAAACCGGGGACAAGAACAGAAAATACGTGTACGGTTCAGCTTTGGATACTGTTGTCAGTACTACTCTTAGTATTTTCAAAGAGCCTTGTGCTTGTCGGGCGTATTCGGCAACCGGAATTCAGTCATGGAAATGGTGCATACTAACAGAGAAAGCGTATGACCGGGAAACCCAAGGGCTTGGCCCTGGATAAAAAAGACAACATCGGATGACTCAACGCAACTCCATATTCACCGCCTCCTTGCAATAGTTGATGCACGTCGCCTTCACTGTTGCTGGATACAACAGAAGGGCTGTCGCCTGTAGCAGCATTGCTTGGATCGCGCGGGAAAAGAAATACGAGAAGACCGAAATCTGGCAAGACAAAGACGGATCAGTCGGCCAATCAAATGGCGGAAAAAGGTTGACCCGTGATGCATCCAAATGACTAAGGCTGTATACAAGTTCTGATTGGCCCTGGCCCTGACATACGGGGTAGTCATTCTCTGCCGGGGTCACATTCCTTCTAGTCCCGTTCTGTGACGTCGCCTATTTTGCGTGGAAGTATCTCACCTTTGCCCCTTTCTGCCGATTTCGGTTGCCGACCTATCTGCGGGAGCGAGTTGCGCTAGCACCCGCTAAAGTGGCCGCATCTGTGGGAAGAGCGACAGCCGGGATTGTCGTGCGGCATTACCTTTTCCCGCCGAGCCGGGCAGCCTGGCCCAGGGGTTTTCGTTTCTCCAGCGGCCTGAAATTAGCGCCAAGCTCCAGCAGTCCCCCGCATTTTACGCCGTACGCATCAGAAGAACATATTGACTCCATGCACGCAAGTTCTTCCTGCTTCCGCTAGTTGTAATGTAGGATTGACCATTGGTCCGAAGCCTCCATGGAGAGGTCTATTTTATAACCTGGCCGTCCCCGTTGCCTTCCTGGTAGAAATATGCTAGACATCCGCCATCTCTTCTCCCGGTGCTCAATCCCAGCATCATCCACACAGCACTTCCAAATTACTTCGCCATGGCTACAAGCGGAAGCAACGGCACCAACGGTGCCAATGGTGCCAACGGCACGAAGAAGGGGACGGACAGGTTCGACCCGAACTTCACAGACCACGTTATTGGCCTTATGAGCCCCGAGACGAAGCCAAGACACAGGGAGATTCTCACGTCTCTAATCCGGCACATGCATGATTTCTGCCGGGAGGTCGAACTCACGCAGGAGGAATGGGTCATTGGTGTCAACTACGTCAACTCCATCGGCCAGGCGTACCAGAAGAACCGCAACGAGGCCTGGCGAGTGTGCGATATCCTGGGCATCGAGTCGTGAGTTGGCGTGCCTCGTAAACTACGGTCTTGCTATATTTCGCAGCTAACAATGTGTCCCTTCCCGCCCAGTCTCGTCGACGAGATCAACCACAAAGTGGTCACCCCAGAAGGCGTGGCCCCTACATCCTCTGCCATCCTGGGCCCTTTCTGGTCGCCCACGACTCCCTTCCGCGAACTCGGCGCGAGCGTGATTCAGAACATGCCCAAGGACGGCCAGCTCACCTTCTTCCACGGGGTGATCAAGGACGCCGAGACCGGGAAGGGCATCCCGGGCGCGGTGTTCGACATGTGGCAGGCTAGCACCAACGGCAAGTACGATGTCTTTGATCCGGAAAACCAGACGATCCACAACCTCCGGGGCAAATTCCGTGCCAACGAGGAAGGAAAGTTCTGGTTCTACTGCCTGAAGCCGACCGAGTATGCCATCAACACCACCGGCCCGTCGGCAGAGCTGCTGCGCATGACTGGCCGGCATCCGTACCGGCCTGCGCACATCCACATGATGATCACCCATGATGATTACATTGGCGTGACGGCACAGCTGTACCCGAGCGACGACCCGTACTTGGAGACGGACACTGTCTGTGCTGTCAAGGACGATCTTCTGCTGCACTTCAACCCTGCCGTCAACGACCCTCAAGGCGCCGTTCTTGACGTTGAGTACAACGTCCGCCTGCTGTGCAAAAAGTACAAGCCGGACAACACGATGTTGATGGGCAATGCCAACCAGGACAAATTTTAAGTCGCGGCCCTTGGAGGCCAACTGAGATGTTTTTGATTTTATGTAACTTGAATTGCGTCAGCGTGCCCTGATTGGGAAGAGCAGGTAGCTATGACTAGCCAGCCGAGTTTTATTCTTGCGTATATTTTTGTTGAGTTTGTGGAGAGACTATTTGGCATTGTCGAGCAATCTATATGGACTATGTCAGAATGGACGGTGTGGACTTGCAACGATCGGCTTAAGAGGACGTGCGATGCATTAAGTCAGTGCCGGCTGTCAATACCTGAGCCGTATCCATTACAGTTTGCAGGGGCTGCCCCACAGCCCTCATTAAATGCCAGGCGGCTAGGGATGCATGTCGATTGTCTTCCGAGCCGGATTAACAGGAACTAAAATAATTTCCGCGTGCCGTGGTCAAATGCCGAGAAACGAATGCTCGCGACGGAAGGTAGAGTAGAAGATGCAGCAAGGAGAAGAAGGCGAAGAGCGTGTACTATGTCTGGCAAAGATCGAGCCAGATACAGATTTATACTTTCAGCCTATCGTTACGACTTGTGTACATAGTACAACGTCTTTGGACCCTGGCTTGTCGGACGTGGGCTCCTAGTGGCCTGTGTTTGGGGTGGAGCATCCGATCGTATGTTTCGAAACTTGGGCATCTTATCAGGGTGCCCCTATGCAGTCACCGGGCGATGCATTGACGATCTTGCTACCTGTGGCCGAATGCAGTATCTTGTTTCAAGGAGTGCAGGCTGTCGGTGTATCCAAGTGAGCTCACGTGGCGCATCTTCTCGGGGCCATAACACAGCGTGTGCGCCCGGCAACGAAAGGTGTTTTGGGACGTGAAATGATTTCATTCGGCAGCGTAGCATCTCATTTGTACGTCTGGTTTCAAGTCTTGTGCGTACGTGTTTAGTCTTGGCAGGGGCTAGCCCGTTCGGGGCTGTTAGGGACTAATACGATGTTTAAGCTTTTTCTGGAAACAACGGCGGCGATACATCGGATGCTGCCATTCGGTGTCGGACGACTTGCTTGGGGAGTCTGTCGTACTTTGGCTTGGCAACATCGACTACTGTCTGGCGGAGAAGGGCGGCCGGTTCAGAGCGGTTCCTTCAATTTCCTCACCCTGCACAGCAGGCTTGGCATCGCCGGCAACGGGACATATAAGGCGATCATGTCGCTGCTTCACAACGGCAATTGGGCCTCTACTCGGCTCACGCAGCATTTCCTTCGTTTCTTCCCCGACACTCGTTCGTTTTAACAATTTTCAGTCTTTTCAGCCACAACCGACGTCTCTGTTCCCTTGGTACAAGCTGTGCTTGTCGTCTTTCTTTTTTTTTTTTTTTCATTTACAAAATGAAGTTTTCCATTGCATCCTCCATTGCCATGCTGGCCTCCCTCGCGGTGGCAGCGCCGACGCGGACCGTCCAGGACCGTTCTCCGCCTCACCGCCGGACCGTGCAGAAGCGAGCCACGATCACCGACGCCTGTGATATTGGGTTTGCGAGCCAGAATGGCGGGTACGTCTGCGCGGTTTCCCGATATCGTGTGGGATGCACAGCTGATTTTTATTCTGGATGAACAGCACCACCGGTGGCACCGGCGGCACTACGACGACGGTGTCGACGCTGGCCCAGTTCACTGCGGCGGCCATGTCCGACGACGCAATGGTGATTGTTGTCTCGGGCGCGATTACGGGGGCGACCAAGGTGCGGGTGGGGTCGAACAAGTCCATCATCGGTGCATCTGGCAGCTGTGAGCATTCCGGGCGGCAACCGAAACAGCGTGTGAATGAATGGATGGGTTGCTGACGAGATTTCTTGCAGCCCTGACGGGTGTTGGGCTCTACATCAAGGGCGTCTCCAACGTGATTGTGCGCAACATGAAGATCAGCAAGGTCTTGGCCAAGAACGGCGACGCCATCGGGGTGCAGGCGTCGACCAACGTGTGGGTGGACCACTGCGACGTCTCGAGCGACCGCAGCCACGGCAAGGACTACTACGACGGCCTGATGGACGTGACGCACGCCAGCGACTACATTACGATCTCGAACACGTACCTGCACGACCACGTAAGCAAAGAGCTGCAGTGCGAAGCCCCAAGAAAGCAAGGACTGACTAACGGTTGCAACAGTACAAGGCGTCGCTGGTCGGACACTCGGACAGCAACTCGGCCGAGGACAAGGGCCACCTGATTGTGACGTTTGCCAACAACTACTGGTACAACATCAACAGCCGGGGGCCGTCGTTCCGCTTCGGCACGGGACACGTGTACAACTCGTACTACAGCGACGTCAACGACGGGATCAACACGCGCATGGGGGCGCAGCTGCTGGTGGAGTCGTCGGTGTTTGAGAACGCGAGCAGCAAGGTGATCTACTCGGCCGACAGCGACGAGGTGGGCTACGCGGTGGTCAACGACGTGGACCTGGGCGGCTCGAGCAACACGGCCGCCGAGGGCACGCTGACGAGCGTGTCATACGACTACACGCTGCTGGGCTCGGCCAACGTGAAGAGCTCGGTGACGGCGAGCGCGGGACAGACGCTGAGCTTCTAAGGGGGGGGGGCTGCGTTTGATCTGAGATGATGTATATACTTTACTTCTTATTCTTGTTCTTATTTATGCGGCTCTGGTCCGTCTGTTTATCCGGCTCCGATGTCTATCCAGGTCCGGTCCGTCGAGACTGGTTTCCCCCTAGCTGTCGTACTCATCAATGACACTGGCGGGCTTGACGTAGCGGCCGAGCGGGTGGTATTTCAGATGGTTGAAGCCAAAGGCATCGGGACCACCAATGGCAATGCCACGCGGGCTTCCGGTCCAGCGGTCGCTGGCGGCGATGCCGAGCACGACGACGAGCAGGCCGTAGCGGTACTCGGGCGTGCCGATGGCCTCGCCGTTCTGGGCGTCGATGACGGAGATGAGGTCGGGCACGAGGGCCAGGACGTCTTGCTGGCGCTCCTGGGCGGCGCCGTCGCCGTCGGCGGGGACGCGGATCACGCCAATGTTCTCGTTCTTGAAGGGGATCTTGACGCGGCCGACAAAGGGCAGCGGGCGGTCGGGGCCGGCGCCGGCGACGTCGGCCCCCTCGATGACGCACTCGCCGTAGACGTGGCCCATGCGCAGAGTGCGTTCGACGCCGACAATCTTGCCCTTCCAGATGACCCTTGCGGCGGCCGGGCCGCCACACTCGGCAATGATGGTCTCGGCCACGCTGTCGACGCTGTTGTTGCGGCGGGCGCGGGCGACGGCGCGGCCGATGCGCCAGGCCTGCGAGAGGGTGTGCTCGACGACCCAGCGGCGGGTCTCGGCGCCGGTCAGGGGCGCCTCGGCGCAGGCGGTGTGCGAGCCCATCTGGCTGAGGGCGGCGCGCAGGGCCTGCTCGACCTGCAGGTCGGACGTGGCCTTGGGCATCAGCAGCACGTTGCCCTTGCCGTCGCTCATGGCGATGGGGCACCAGACGGGGGAGCGCTCGTTGAAGACGACGGGCGTGGTCTGCCACTTGGTCGGGTAGGCGCGGCCCATCCAGTCGCCGTCGACGACGGGCATGTCCATCATGCTGCTGGCGCCCAGGATCATGCCCTGCAGCCCGTTGCCGCCGCCGATCTCGAGCGCGATCATGTGGGTGGCCCGGCGCTCGCAGATCTTGAACAGCTCGTGCTGGGCCTCCTGCATTTCGTCGCCCGGCAGCTTCTCGATGCCGACCGTCGGCGACCCCATGCCGCCGCCCGTGCCGACCTGCGCGTCGTCGGCCAGGTCGTCCGGGCTGACCACGCGCACGACGGCACCGCTGCGCAGCATCTGCCGCAGCCGGATCATGTGCGGATACGGCGAGCCGCCGCCGCCCGTGCCGAGGACGTAGCAGCCGGCTGCGATCCACCCCAGGTCCGTCTCGCTGACGTGCCACACCCGCTGCTTGACCGTCGGCCGGTAGCTGTCAATGTCGACGTCGTCGACGATGCGGGCCGCCTCCGTCTTGCCGGCCGAGGCGGCTGCCTTCTTCTCGTACCGGTCCATGGCCTCGGCGGCCTCGGCGGCCTCGGCGGCCTCGTCGGCAGCCCCGTCCTCGACCGCAAACGTGTCCAGGTCGACGCGCGCGTAGTCAAAGTCGCCCGCGGCCCGCACGATGAAGCGCGATTTGTGGGCAATGTACTGCAGCGGCAGCGTCTCCATCTCGACCACGCGGACCGTCTCGGGGGCCGCGCCGGCCTTGATGGCCTGGGCCACGGCCTCGTCCGCGATGCCCTGCAGCAGCGTCGCGGCCGACACGCCCTCGGTCGACCGGACCGTGTCCACGACGGCGCTCACGCGCGCAATGGCCGCACCGATGGCGTTGGCCACCGACGACCACCGCGGCTTCAGCACGCGGCTCGCGCCCTGCAGCGCGTCCGGCGCGATCACGGCGCCGCCGCCCACCAGCAGCACCGGCAGGTCCGCGGGCGACGTCTTCATCGTGTCGATGACGCGCTCCAGCTTCTGCCGCATGATCGTCTGGCACGCCGCCAGCTCGGCCTCGGTCAGCCGGCCCTGCACGCGGGCGGCGTCGCCGATCCGCACAGTGTCTGGGTTTGCCAGCACGGTGCAGTCCGTCGCCGTCAGCACGTCGCCGCCAAACACGACCGCCTCGTCCGTCAGCTTGTAGCCCACGCTGTCGGGCCCGACCGTCACGGCGCCGCCGCCGGCCGTCTTGCGCACGATGGAGCCGCCGCCGAGGCCGATGCTCTTGATGTCCGGACACGAAAAGTTCATGCGCACGCCGGCCAGCTCGCTGTAGGCGGCCTGCTGCCGCGGAAAGCCGTTGGGCAGCAGCAGGCCGACGTCCGTGGTCGTGCCGCCAATGTCGACGACCATGACGGCCTCGTCCAGCCCGCTGCCGCTGCCGCTGCCGCCGACCAGAAAGGCCGCGCCGCGCATGCTGTTGGTCGGCCCGCTCGAGAAGGTCCGGATCGGCAGCCGCGCCGCCATCGCGCCCGACATGATGGTCCCGTCGTTCTGCGTGATGAAGACGGGGCACCGCAGCCCCAGCTGGCGCACCGGCTCGTGGAAGGCGCGGATCGTCCGGCGCGCAAACGCCAGGATGGCCGCGTTGAGCACGGCCGCGTTCTCGCGCTCCACGAAGCCCAGGTTGGCCACCTCCTTGGACAGCACCACGTCGCAGCCCGGCAGCGCCGCGCGGACCACGGCGGCCGCCCGCTCCTCCTGCCGCGCGGCCGTGTCGATCGGGCTGAAGATGCCGCACACGACGACGCTGCGGATGCCCTTGGCCTGGATCTGCTCGCACTCCGCCCGGATCCGCGCCTCGTCAATGTCCGCGATCGGCGACCCGTCCACCTCGAGGCCGCCCGGCAGCAGCGCGTAGTGCCGCAGCACCAGCGCCCGCATGTCGTCCGGCCAGTCCACGCACGGCGGCGAGTGCTGCGAGTACGGCCCGCACAGCCGCAGCACCGCCACCGCCGACAGCCGCTTCGCGTCGCGCTCCACCACCGCGTTGACAAAGTGCGTCGTGCCGATCGTCACGCTGGCCACGTCCTCGGGTGCCACCTGCGCCGTGCGGAACATCTCCTTGATCGCGTCGCTGATGCCCGCGCTGGGGTTCGTCGTCGTCGCCGCCTTGTGCCACGCCAGGATGCCCTTGCCCTCCTCGTCCGCCCGCGTCGGGTCCAGGATCACGCCGTCCGTGTTGGTGCCGCCCACATCGACGCCGATGCGGAGGCGCTTCTTGACGGATCCCATGGTGGCGCGCGTCGCTTGGTCGCTTGGTCGCTTGGTCGTTCGGTCGCTTGGTCACTTCGTCACTGGTCACTGGTCACTGGTACTGGTACTGGTCACTGGTCACTGGCCATTGCTCATTGCTCAATCATCCGCGGCAAAACCACAGCTTTATGAACGGATACTTGCTTGCAAGCTTCCACCCGGCAAAGTTTGCCGATCCGTTCTTGGCGGCGGAAAAGTACTTCTTCTACCTGTGGGACCAGGCGCACGTACGCATATCGACCTTCGTATCCTCCCGTCCAGATAGGCAATCAGGGCGTGTTCGTTTGCTTTACAAATAGCTACAGATAAAGTCTTTTTACACCCGTGCTTTTCCTGGCAGCCCCTACACGTATAAAGGCCGTACTCGGCCGCCGTCGGCCGCCGTCGACCCCCTCGACCCAGCCTATCTCCCCATCCAGCCGCAGCCATGGCACTCTCTCCCAGCGGCCTTCGGCAGCGTGTAAGCGGCCTCAGGGATCGCCTCAAGCTCCACGGCGACGACGAGCAGCACGAGCAGACCGATGCCTGGAGCAACCGCGATCTGATTCCGCTGCCCCCTCAGCGTCGAACCTGGGGTATGATGTCGACGAGCCCACCTCCCTCCTGCGTCCTCGTGCCCCCCCCCCGGCGCCCGGCACACACCCAGTCCCAACCCCCCCCCCCCCCCCCCCGCGCCCTCGGGGAGGGGTTGCCCCCCCCCCCCCCCCCCCCCCCCCCCCCCCCCCCCCCCCCCCCCCCCCCCCCCGTCTCCCCGAAGCTGACCTCCCCCCCCTCCCCCTCCCAGGATGGTTCCACTTCTTTGGCTACTGGACCCTGTCGTCCCTCAACATCTCCAACTGGCAGACCCCCAACACCTTCCTGGCCGAGGGCCTCTCCATCCGCCAGGCCATGCTGATCATCACCGTCGGCCGCGTTCTCATCCTCCTCTTCTCCACCCTGATCGCCTGGTGTGGCCTCGAGTGGCACATCGGCTTCACCGTCCAGAACCGCTACTCCTGGGGCCTCCGCGCCAGCTACATCCCCCTGCTCCAGCGCGTGCTGCTCAACTTCATCTGGAACGCCGTCCAGTGCTGGAACGGCGGCCGGCTGATGGCCGTCTGCATCACCGCCCTCTGGCCGTCCTTTGCCACCATGCACAACTTCCTGCCCGCCAGCGTGCCCGCCACCGGATACCAGTTCGTCGGCTTCATCGTCTTCTGGACCCTGTCCACGCCCTTTCTGGCCATCCGCCCCGAGAAGTTCAAGATCCCCTTCATGATCACCTCCATCTACTGCGGCGTCGGCATGCTCTGCATGATGATCTGGGCCCTGGCCGAGGCCCGCGGCGTCGGCCCCCTCTGGCACACCGGCGAGCAGATCCCCTCGACCTCGCTCTTCGGCGCCAACTGGCTCATCATGGGCGGCATCAACCAGATGATCGGCGGCATCGCCGCCGGCATCACCAACGGCTCCGACTTTTCTCGCTACGCCCGCCGCTGGCACCACTACGTCGCCGGCACCACCACGTCCGCCCTCGTCGTCGGCGTCATGGTCTCCTTCGTCGGCCTCGTCACCACCAGCGCCGCCCAGAAGATCTACGGCAGCGTCTACTGGAACCCCCCCGACCTGCTCATGGTCATGATGGACCAGGGCAACGGCTCCAGCAGGGCCCGCGCCGGCGTCTTCTTCCTCTCCCTCGGCTTCGTGCTGACCGGCATGTTTGAGAACATCTGCGGCAACGCCGTCGCCGGCGGCATCGATCTGGCCGGCCTGTTCCCCCGCTACATCAACATCCGCCGCGGTGCCGTCATCACCTTTGTCGCCGCCTGGGTCGTCCAGCCCTGGCAGCTGGTCAACCGCGCCGCCACCTTTGTCAGCGTCCTCAGCTCCTTCTCCGTCTTCCTGTGCCCCATCATGGGCATCATGGCCACCGACTACTACGTGCTGCGCCACCGGAAGATCAAGCTGTCGAACCTGTACCATCCCGAGAACTCGCAGTATTGGTTCTGGCACGGCGTCAACTGGCGTGCCATTCCTGCCTGGCTGTGCGGCTGGGCCCCGACCGTCGGGGGCCTCACCTACAAGGCCAGCGGCAGGACCGACGGGCCCAGAGCGCTGTACCAGCTCTACTACATGGCCTTTCTGATCGGTACGTTCCCCGAGGCTCTTGCGCTGTCTTCCCGTGGGAGATACGCTTACTAACCCGACTGCAGGCTTCTTCACGAGCGCAATCATGTTCTACGCCCTCAACAAGATCTTCCCCGTGGCCGGAATGGGCGAATACGACGAGCAGGACATTTATGGCGCGTTCACGGCAGAAGAAGCCGAAAGACGCGGGATCGTCCCGATCGAGAGTCTGGTCGAGGGCGGCGACAAGAAATCGCCTGATGTCAAGGAATACTCCATATAGCGGCCCGAGCAGGATGTAGAATGGAATGGACCAAGAGTCCCCGCGATTATCGCTCTTCTGCCGTGACAATCATTGCCCGGGAAAGCGTGCTGCTCGGCTAGATAAGGCCGTTGGGATGAATGGCCTGACAGGTGCCGGCGGGATTTCCCGATGCGCCTTTCTGTCGCCGCCTAACTGCGTCTCCCGCGATAAGCACGAGGCCACCTGGGCTTCCCCCAACAAAGCCCATGATGGAGCTGCACGACGCCGCCGCCGGCACGCCCAAGCGACGCAAGTTCCGCATCAAGTCCGACTTTGGACGGCCGCGACAGTGGCGAAGCAGAAAGAGCCGTCCGTGCGATGCCTGTCGGCTGCGCAAGACGGCCTGCGTGATCGACACGCGACCTCCCTGTAAGCAAGAGCCTGCCACCTCCACCTCCACCTCCACCTGCCACCTGCCACCTGCCACCTCCACCTGCCACATGCTCTGCCGATCGCCTGTGTTGACCGGCCCGCCCTGCCCAGGCCGTCACTGCCAAGCCAGAGGGCTGGAGTGTCGCGCGACCACCGGCTCCACAGGCGAGGATGCCGCGGACACAGCGGCCACAGCGGCCACAGCGGCCACAGCGGCGACGGCCGACGAGCGACGCCCACCGCAGCCACCAGTCCTGCTGCCCAGTCCAGGTGAGGCCCCTGCTGCCGCTTCGGCGGCCAGGTACACGCTTGAGGACAACCTCGGCCACACGGCCCACGCCATGGGGTTGGCGGCCGAGCAGGACTCCGGCCTGCTGGCCTCGTTCCGCTCGGCCGTCATGAACGAGGCCGACCGTGTCGATGCCCACATCGTCCAGATCTGCGCCGGCGACCCGGCCGGCAGCCGCCCGCCCGTGCACTTTTCCATCCTCCACGACCAGTTCGCCCCCCTGGACAACGCGGCCCGCCAGGCCGCCTCCGACCGCATCGAGACGGCCGTCGGCGGTGCCGCCGGCCACCTCGTCCGCCTGTACTTCCAGCACATCCACCCGGTCTACCCGCTGCTGCCAAAGACCCGCTTCCTGCGCGCCTACCTCCAGGACAGGACCACCATCCCTGCCTCTCTCCGCGGCGCCGTCTACGGGCTGGCTTCCAACTTCTGGCTGCGCGACCCGGCCGCCGCCACGCCCGGCCTCGCCTTCAACCAGCACGAGCTGTTCGAGGACGCCCTCGCCGCCCTCCAGCGAGAGCTGCACGGCCCCAACCTGTGGACCCTGCAGGCCTGTCTCCTCCTCATCCACGAGAACCCGGCAGAGAACGCGACGATGGAGACCCCCCGGGTTTGGACCCTCTCTTCCCAGGCCGTCGCCTGCGCCCAGATGATCGGCCTGCACCGCGACCCCACGCTCTGGAGCATTGCGCCCTGGGAGAAGCACCTTCGCCAGAAGCTGTTCTGGGCCACCTTTGCTGCCGATGCGTGGTCCTCGGTCTGCCACGGAAATCCGCCCCATCTGTACCCGGAATCCTTCACCACCCCGCCGCTGACCATGCAGGACGTGTCCTTTGACGAGGATGTCCCGCTGTCCCTGCGCCATCTGATCGGCACCGATAGCCCGGCCGTGGACATTTCCGCCTGTGCCCGCTTTTTTGAAGTCGTGTCCATCAGCCGCATCGTCCACGAATTGCTGCTGTCCTCCTTGTGCGCTTCCTCCACGCCCTCCACGCCTGCCTTCTCGTTCTGCCGACTGACCTTCCACCATAGCTCAGATGTCACGTACGCCGAGTCCATGAGAGCCCCGCTGTCGAGGGAAGCAAGTCTTTCCGCATCGAGACAACGTCTGGTCAACTGGGCCTTCCTCCTCCCGCGCTGTGTCGAGGTCGATAGCTGCCGACTGGCTCCCAACGCACCATCCAACAACAACGGTACGTGGCTCGCTTCGAGTTGCACAACGCCGTGCATGCTGACGATGTAGCGCCTCTTCATTTGGCATTCTACGCGGCCGTCGCCCTCAATTTCCGCGCCCTGATGAGTCCCGTCACGAAAGAAACGAAACGGGACCCCAAGTCCAGTCTGAGGCGCTTCTTTGATATTGCCGTCAAAGACTTCTCGCCCTTTATCGAATTCATGAACGCCATCTCGCCTGAATGTCTCCATGCCTTTTGGGGCCTTCGTAGGTTCCTCTTTTTTCCTGACCCGTTCTCCAGACGGGTCGTTCGTCTGTTATCTAACGCAACAGCAGACTCAAGATCGCAGCTCATACTTTGCGGCAATTTTCTTATCTACCTGTTTCTGCTAGCGCCTGGTCCCGACCAGGTCCAGGAGACGTTTAGGCTGCTGGGCAGATTCCATGACTCTCTTCAGCGCCTGAGCGCCGTGGCCGACCGATTTTCCATCAGCCTCTTGCGGCCTGTGGCTTTGCGCATTGACTCGTTTTTTATCCAGGCCGCCCAGATAATGCGGGCCGGACAGCCAAGCACAGATACCGCGGCAGCAGCAGTAGTCTGACGAGTTGCAAAGCCACAATAGTTGCCTATCGCGATAGGCGAACAAGAACAATGATCGGCGAACAGGCGGGGTATCTTTTTGTTGGGAGGGGAGGGGTGCTGCCAGAAACAGAAACAGAATCTCCTTTGTTTGTGTTAATGTCATAATGTGAATTTCAATCTCGTCTGCTATCTGTATCTTGTTGAGCGGTAGACTTACCGTAATCGTGATATTCTTACGCTGCACATCGCCAGGATGTCGTCTTCTCCACAAAACGCGAGCATCCCCGTCGTCGATTTTGCCCCTCTGCTTGGCGGGCGACCAGACGATGCTGCCGCCGTGGGTCGAGCTGTCTATGAAGCCTTTCGGGACGTCGGCTTCGTTTATCTCAAAAACCATGGCTTTCCACAAGATACCATAGACGAGGCCTTTGAATGGGTAACAGATCCGTCCTATCTGTCTCGCGACAAGCTAGCCCGACACTAATATCAACTAATATCAATGCAGAACGCCAAGTTCTTTGCGCTTCCCCAGGCCACCAAGGAACTGGCGCCACATCCACCGTATGGCTGGTGGCATCGTGGCTACAGCGGCGTTGGTCGTGAGAAGGTGGTTCAGATGGTCTTTGACCGGGCTACCATAGGAGAGCTGCGCAAGGTTCCTGACTTTAAAGAGTCGTTTGAGATCGGGCGGGAAGACGATGCCAAAACACCAAACATCTGGCTGCCGGAAGAAACGCTGCCCGGATTCAGGGCCTTCTTTGCAAAGTTCTTCGAGCAGGGCTATCAGCTGGAGCTGCAGCTTCTTCGGGCCATTGCAATCGGGATGGGCCTGGACGATAAATACTTCTGGCCCTACCACGCCAACAAGGACAACCAGATTCGCCTGTTGCACTACCCCCCAGTCGAGGAGTCTTTGATTCGAGGCGGGAAAATGGAACGAGTCTCGGGCCATACCGACTTTGGCACTATGACTCTGCTTTTCCAAGACGCTGTCGGTGGCCTCGAGGTTGAGGATATCCACGAAAAGGGAAAGTTCAATTCGGCAACGCCCATACCTGGAACAGTCGTGGTCAACATTGGCGATTTTCTCCAGCGATGGAGCAACGACAGGCTCAAGTCAACCCTGCATCGGGTGCGAGCGCCACCATTGTCGAGGACTGGTATTCCTGAGCCTGGCCAGGCGAAAGAGGGGATCACGCCCGCACGGTATTCTATCCCGTACTTTGTTTCGGCAGATCGTGACAAGGTCATTGACTGTCTGCCGGGATGCTATGGTCCCGATAACCCAAAGAAATACGAGCCTATTAACAGCGGAGATTACGTATCAATGCGTCTGAATGCTACGTATTGATGTGGCATCTGTGAATGAACATGCGTGTTTGATGACTCGATGGAGATTATGAGTGCTAAGCTGCGTGAATTAGTTTACATATTCGTTGACAGTCTGTATGGTTTCCCTTTTGTCGCCTGGAGATTGCTACTTCGACATGTAGAAGAAATAACAATGTTTTCAGCGAGAATGATCTACACAGTCTATTTCGGCCCTCACAACAACGACCCATGAATGGTTAAAGCCTTAATGTTAATCTTCTCAACGTCGACACGTGAGGCTGCAATAAGCGAGGAACTGACGATGGCGATTAATCGGCAACAAACAGAGTGTCGATGCCCAAGCTAGGAACAGGGAAAAAATAGCGTGGGGCCTGGAGCACAAGAAAACTGATAGCTAGCCCGACAATAACCATGAGGTTATAAACTGGAGTCTAGCCAGTCCACGTGGCACCAGTATACGTCGACAGTTGCGACTGGGCCAGCTAACGTTGAGTTGGGACAGCGGGCGCGGCGCGGGGGCCAAGGGATCCAAACGCTTACGCAGAAGGGCCCATAACCCTACTAACCAGTAATTTAACCTGGCATGTAAGTTCGTTTAGGCGTAGTTTTCGCTTTCGGATAACATGATAATCTGCCAACATGATGCCTCTATGACGTTTTGGTCTGGAGGGAGTTCATGCAGACAATGTACATGCAATGAACTTACGTAGCAGATGCCGTGAAGACACCGAATCCACTCAACATTGACAGGAATGTGGTAGCAGTGCTGATAAGTTGCCGCGGTCTAGCAGTTGGGTTAGCAAAGTCCAAAAATGCAAGTTTTTCATGTTCGTATGTAGCTCCCCAGACAATGTTGATATACTTTGGCCGAAGACCATCCACATCCATGCCGGCAAACACTGAGTGAGGGCAACTGTGATCCACGGGGACGAAAAGAGACAGATACAAGTACCGAAAGCTGAATGCTGCACAGCCCATGCTGGCAAGAAAGCACTGGCCCTGATATGAGAGCTCCAGTGGCCAATAGGTAGATGGGATTCACTCAATGTCACCGCCAAGGACGTCGCGCGATGCACTCGCCACGATGATCCCTATGATGGCTGTGATGGCGACTGTAAGCGGGGCAGCGACAAGCTGGGAGAGCGTTGGGGCAAAGCGGCGATTCGCATAACGCGTCCAGTCTGACTGGCCCAGCGTTTCAGCCCCCAAGCACACAAGGATGGCCGTAGTGCCAAAAATGAAGCACCATCCGAGATTTGGCACCGTGCCAGGCTCATCACACATGGATCCGGCACCTCCAGCCTGCGAGACGCTCCTGGCTCTCATTAATATCCGTACTGGTAGCTTTGTAGCAGACTGCTTACCAGGCTAGACATCCGAAGCTTCCCATGAATAGCAGAAAGCAAATGCCAAACAGGACCTGCAGTCTCTCCGGCTAATTAAGATGCACAGGATGAATGCACACATCCAGATGAGGAGACCAATAAAATCTTTGGTCTGGAGATGGGGGCTCTCGGAGAAGTGGTTCTTTAGGTGCGCAAGACCTAGAGGCGCGAATCAGCACTCCGTTCTTCCTGTAGCATGTACAAAAATGCAACTCGAGAGCCGCTACCCGGAATCATGGCACAAAACATAACAGGGTTGCCTGGCCGCCCCAGAAGGCCCGTATGCCTGCGCACAGAATGGCCACGAACAGCGAAGAATAACCAGGACTAGCTGCGTAATGTTAGAATGCGAATCAGATGTCGAGAGAAGGTGAATGCATACAATAGGAGCCTCGCATACCCCATGTGGCCCGACTCGAGACTGTAAAGCGATGTAATGCACCTCGCCCAGCCAGCCGTATCCGACGGCTAGCAGTCCGGTCAGGACACCGCCGATAATCTGCCATCGTTAGCAGCCAGGATAGTTGGACACTAAGAAGCCAATGAAGGTCTGGTGCAGGCGGAAGCATGTCAAAACAGGACCAAACGCCATAGGTATGTCGGTCTGGTGGGATCGAGATCAAGTCTCTGTTGCACCATGTTGTATTCTCGTAGTATGTGTCTTTATCCTTGGGCCTAAGGAGGGGGACTCATTAGTTTTACCCAAGAGCATAAGTGCACCTTTTTTCTTGCTTACAATTCAAGTTTCCTCTAGAAGATTCCTAATCAATACCCATTCTGCGGCTCGTAACGTTCGTTGGTCTTTCTGTCGGTTCGGCTGCGAATATTTTTTCTCCATATCAGCATGGCAAGAGAAGGGGGAAATAAAAGCAAACGGAGTATGCAACTGTATACGTATAGATATGCCTAATGCTTTAGAGGAGCACTGGCTTTTAATTGGCTGGTTTTCAAACAACCACAAAGGTTACATCCCGGTACCAACAAATCGATCTGCCTTACAACTCACAATCAGAAATTTCGCTGATCTACATGATTTGGCGTCGTAATGCGCCAGGGTCTTATCTACGACGTAGCAGTGATCAACCAACGTATTTAAATTCATTCTATACAGGTAAGGTGGTTACTCTCATAAGTCATTTAGCAGTTTCTCTTAATAGAGCTGTTATGTTTTTAGTGAATAGATGTAGGCTGTGCTAAATTGCAGGCAAAGCAAGAGCTGGTACTGCTGACGTTGGGGGGGCTACATAAAGGAGTGGGATACTGTTGCAGAGAACAAACGACGGCAGAGGCGTATTAAGAGATGTAACAGACCTGTCAACCGGTATTTGCGCGACCCGGACTGACTGATGCTGCTGCTGCGTATGTACTTAACATGCTTATGATGCTGTGGCGTGGTCCTGCTTGGTTTGTGCGGCTTGTACGGCTTGAACATCCCTGTTCTTGTAAGATATCATCGTGCACGATCCTACTTCAGAAATTTATGTTAAGCCAATAGAATTGCAGAACTGGGGTGCAGAGGCACGTGCCTACGACCAAAGTAAGATAGGTTGCCACGTCGTTTGCAAGCCAGATACGCGAACACAATTTACACTTCCATTCCCACAAATGTTCCCTTAGCGGCAATAGCCCCCGTTTTCAACGACCGGGAACCTGGCCTACCGATGACGTACGCCGCGCGACTAGGTCAATCCTTGCCGTCCTGCTCGACTACCATGATACCTTGTTGCTCGAGAAGCTGCTGCTGCCATAAACGACGACCCCAACTACAACGGCCTAGTAATTAAGCAGTCAGTTCTTGCTCGCTCGTTTGAAATATTTCTAATGCTTGGGATATCAACCAATCTGTTCTATCCATCTAAGTCTAAGAAAAACACAGAAAAACACGCAAGTACTACACTATGACCGTCTCCTGGTACGCGGGCATTGGTGTTAGCAAGCATCCTTGAAACTCGGGGTCGTCATCTCGGACGTATCCGATCCGTCTGTATGTGTCTCGTCTGCCTTCCTGCTGAAGAACAAGGGCAAGTGCCGCCCCAGAGTCACTTAGCAGCAGGACACAACAGAGAATCTGATCTCCATCAATAAGCTGTCTCTTTCGGCATGTCAAACCTTGCGTAACCCACGGCTCTACCATCTGCTCCCACCAGGTTCGCCCCTCGTTCAGATCTCGAGGCCTTGTAACGCGCCATGACCACGGGGCCAGTTAGCCGGAGCCGTGCACTGGAAATCTGTCCGAAGCTGCCGTTCTCCTCATACGACACATCCACGACCTCACTAACGGCCTCCCGGTCCGGACTCACAATGAAGGCAATCTCGCCTGAATGACGTGCCGACGTCCACGACGGCAGCGTATTACATATGATCTGGCTTCGCTCTGTTGCTAGTGCCGTCGAAAGCTCATTGTCACATATCCACCACGGCATGCCCCTCACCAAGTCCTCCCGCCACAGCCCGGCTAGATATGTGTACCCTCTTTGCTGCCGGACCGCCTTTGCCACGCCGGCCATCGCTACCAGTTTGTCGGACTAGTAAGTGAGGTTCCGCCTCGTGTAGTCCATCACAGTGTAGTACCACTGGTCATGTGCAGACACCGCTCTATGTCCCTGTCGTCTGGCATGCGCCTAAACAGCGCTGATCGGTAAACTCCGAGCATTTCGGCATCTGTCGGAGAGTACAGACCGAGCGTCTGCTTGTAGTTGCCAAGGAGCACCAGGCCAACCTCTTCCTGAAAGTTCACTGCGTCGTTGTGATACTTTCCGTCCTGGCGATGGGTGGAGCTGAGGCACTCCCAGTACAGCTGCTGTGCACCGTAGTGGATGATCCGAGGGGATAGAGTCCGCTCCTGGAGGGCCCAGCCCCTCGTGTCGAGAGGCGTCCTCTCAATGTCCTCGACCCTGAACGCCGGAGAGCGGAAGTACATGAAGCCCGCGGGCCTGTCGTCTCTAGACCAACGCGGAACCCGACACGGCCGCGGCTCTGGCGCCCGGGGGATGAAGCAGCCGACAGAGCCGTTGGCAGCGGCCTTGGCGGCTATGTTGATGTAGCCGCCCCTGTAGATGTCTCCCATGACGGCGGACTGCACCTCCCAGTCCTCCGCAGAGTCCTGGGTGATGCAGAGCGAGTCGATCCAGAGCATGCGCAGCCCCAACGCCCGCACAATAACGACGGCATCGCGAAACGTTTTCGGCAGCGAGGCCATGGGAATGCCCGCGACTCGCTTCTCCAGCGTGCTGGACGTGGTGGACAGAGGTAGCGCTCCACCCCAACAGTGGCTCAGAATTGCATAACGCTGGTCGTGGAGCTTCTGGCCACTGGTCAGAACAAGGCGTGGCTCCTGCGATCCGTCTGTCGGTCCCACATCGATGACCCGCTTCGGAAGAGGAGCATCGGGGCGCGGGCTTGGGCAGAGAGGGTGGGTGTTTACGCAGTCTGCCAGCCAGCCGCGGACGACCTCAAAGTCTTCTGCAGAATTTCCAGCAGATGTCGGTAACGGCCTGCCGCAGATCGCCGGCGGTTGTTCTGCCTCGCCTTAGTGGTACAATTTTTGGTCAGTGAATGAAATATGATCACTGGTACGAACAGACTTACTAGGATCTGCGAATAGGTCGACGTATCCTAATGGGTTTGCCAAGTTCTGACAGAAACCAGGTGGGAGGCCGTAGGAGATAGGTTGACCATCTAAGTCGGTAGTACCACCAAACTCGTCACAGCGTAGAATAATGCGATCTAGCGAGACATCTCGGGCTCATAGCCAAAGTTGGAATCCAGGGTATTCATCTGACAGTAGTGAGAGATCCAAGTATTTCTGCCCTTGGAAACCCTGCTCCAGGGACAAGCAGAGAAACTGGCAGAGCTGGCATCCGTCTTCGGCGGATATCTTCAGCGCAAGAAATGTCGGCTGGTGAGGGGTACTTTTCAGGAGCATTTGAGAGATCTGGATGGACTTGCATTTCGCACATGGATGGCCCTGCACAAGGGAGGTAGATGGGTTATCTGCAGACATGTTAGTTGCGGAAGTCTGAACACTGTCAAGGTGAAACTTTTCAAATGTCTGCAATGAATGATTGCAAACCCCTACAAAATTAGGTGACAGAACGGTGCGAGATCCATTTTCTCTTTGAATCTCCACTAACCGGCGCCGTCGAATTACAAGGCCGCAGAGATCGTCAAAGCTGACTCACGGTGTCATCCGCACGAGCCTGTGTTCTCACACGGTATAAATCACATGATTGCCTCTCAACACCCCCGCGCGGGTTTCTACTGGGAAATGCGAGGGTCGTTCGTCATACAAACAATCTGGCCGCCGAAACTGCACCGGACTCAATGGGCTGCCGAAAATCTCTTCCGACCGAGAAGAGCATGACGGAAACTACAGGTCTTATTCAAACCTCTGAGATATCAAGCGATTTGTCTAGCAGAAGATTCCCGAGCCTAACACGCCCAAAGCCGTGGGGGCTGAGTCTGGGGTTTTCACTACTACTCATCTATCTGCTTTACAGGGATCATGTGCGAGACTGCCTCTTCTTCAAGGTCGACAATGGTCAGGCGGTTGAAAGTATCGAAAGTCCTGTGGCTTGGTTTGCAAACCCAAGCAATGCTTTCCGTCCGCGTTTTCGCTACTGGGTCCCGGATGCTCACGTGAACACGTCGCGAGTGGCACAAGACATTGCCGAGGCCGGTGCTCGTGGTGCCGCCGGTGTTGAGGTTCTCGGGTTCTACCAGTATGGGGCTGCTGCTGGGGAGCATGTGCCGGTCGACTGGAACGTGTATGGATGGGGCACCCCGGCCTGGAGTAAGAAGGTCCCAATCGCGTCGGTGTCTGCGTTTCCATGACTGACACAAACAACCAGAGAGAGTGCTCGATGCTGCGATCCAAGCCCACATTGACAACGGCCTGCTGATGGACTTTGCGGTCGGACCCAACCAGGGCCAAGGGGTGCCTGCGGAAGAGGACAACGAGGGACTGATGTGGGACTTGAGTCCATTTGCGGTCTACATCCCCCTCGGGCACGGCTTCCACGGCACCGTTCCCGGATGGGGCACCGGAACGCTCGAGGCAGTGGTAGCCGGACTGATAACCGAGATCACGGTCGAGTCACGGGGCCATCAGACAAACACACTATCGACGAGCAGTCTTCGGGACGTGACGAGTCAGGTTTCGGACGATGGGCGGCTGCATGTCGAGTTCTCCGACTCGGCTGGACTGCGGCGTGTGCTGTACGCAGTGTACCTCGTGCGGTCTGGCGCACGGAGCCAGCTGCCGCCCGGACAGCTGAGGGGGCCGCAGACGGAGCCGACAGACTACGTCCACAACGGGTCCTGGGTCGTGGACCATTTCTCTGCTCGCGGCGCCCAGGTGACGACGCAGTTCTGGGACAAGCACCTGCTCGTGGACGGCACCAGGGAGCGGCTGCAGCAGGTGGCCCGATACGCGTGGGAGGACAGCGTGGAGATCAACCCGCGCATCTACTGGACGCCCGAGCTGCCTCGCGCGTTTGAGCAGCGGCGTGGCTACTCCATCCGCCCGTTCTATCCCGTCCTGTTCCACGAGAATAGCCTGACGGAGCACTCCACCACCCGCTTTGTCACGGACGAGCAGGATGCCGGACAGGGCCGCGTTGCAGACTACCGGACCACGGTGAGTTTGGATGCCACGGCCGACGTGTATGCTTACTAATCCGTCGTCACCAACAGCTCACTGAGGGATACATGGAGTATCTGGGGGCGCTCGACAGGTGGGCCAACGAGTCGCTCGGAATCCAGTGGTCGTCGCAGGTCGGCTACAACATGGCTGTTGACATGGTTTGTCTGACCACGAGCGCGTTGCTGGCACGGTGACTGACGGCGCAAAAGCAAACGGCCATTCCCAAGGTGGCCGTGCCCGAATGCGAAGATCTGGCCTTTGGCGAGTCGATTGACGGCTATCGACAGTTCTCGGCGCCGGCCAACATGGCAGGAAAGCCCGCCATCTCGGCCGAGGTCGGTGCCGTTCTCGGACAAGCGTACCAGCTGAAGCTGCCCAAGCTGTTGACCCTCGTCAAGAGGCTCTATGCGGGCGGGGCCAATGCCGTTGTGCTCCACGGGATGTCGTACTCTGGCGAGGTGAGGGTTAAAGTCGTCTGCCGTGTCTGCTGTCTGCTAACAGTATCAGTACCCCAACACGACCTGGCCGGGCTATGCAGCCTTTACGTACGCCTGGTCGGACATGCACGGCCGCCATCAGCCGGCGTGGGACTTTGTGCGAGGCGCTGCCCTGGACTATCTGGCCCGGAACAATGTTGTGCTGCAGGCTGGGGTGGCCAAGACGGATGTTGCGTTTTACCAAAAGCGGACCGCATACACCAGGATCTCGTGCAGCTACGAGAGCGACGATCTCGCCCGCATCGGATACACGTATGGATACCTCAACCCCGAGAGCCTGGCGCTGCCCGAGGCGGCCGTCGAGAACGGCACTCTTGGTCTGGGCCGGCAGGCGTACAGGGCTCTGATCGTGCGTGGCCACGACCTGATGACGGTCACCGGAGCCGAGATGATTGCCAGGGCGGCCCGGGCAGGTCTTCCTGTCATCTTTTGTGGCGGCATTCCCTCGCGTCTGGCGAGCCACGATCCCGCCGGCGGCCGCTACGTGAACAGCACGCTCGAGGCCATACGGAACCTGAGCAACGTGCACGAGGTGCCTGACGGCCCCGGACAGCCGGGCCTGGCCGGCGTGGTCGCGTCGCTGGGGATCCAGCCTCGCGCCCGCATCGAGGCCGATGCGGCCTGGTGGCCGGTCTGGCGAGAGACGGCCGACGGGCGGGAGCAGTACGTCTTTGTCTACAACAGCGACGAGAACGACAGCGTGGGCAGCATCACCTTCCAGACGGCCGGGACGCCGTACCGCTACGACCCCTGGAGCGGGGCCAAGCGGCCGATTCTCAACTACACGCAGACGGACGGCGGGACGACGACAACGGCCTACTTTCGGCTCGCTGCCGACCAGACGATGCTCATCGCCTTTGACAACGACGGCGGAACAGCCCGGGCTCCTCCTCTTCACGCGACCGCCACCTCGGCCGGCATTCTCGCCATTGTCCCGGCTGCCAACGGCCGTGGCCTCGAGGCCCACGTCGGCTACACGGGCCGCACCTCGGCCGAGTGGGTGGCCACCTCGGACGGCCGGCTGCACCGCGTTGCCCCGACGTCGGCCAGGCCGTTTGAGCTGCATCCGTGGACGCTGACGGTCGAGCACTGGGACCCTCCTACGCCTCTCGCCGACGAGGCCACCACGGCTGCGAAACACAACACGACCCACCACCTCGACTTCCCGACGTCGTGGCAGCACATCGACGGCCTGCACAACGTCTCGGGCCTGGGCTACTACGCCACCACACTGGCCTGGCCTCCCGCCGACGCCCACGGCACGGCCAGCGGAGCCCTCCTCTCGTTTGGCGCCGTCGACCATACGCTCGCCTTGCTCATCAATGGCCGCGCGATGCCTGCGCTCGACGTCACCGACGCCACGCTCGACGTCAGCCCCTACCTGGTCGTCGGCTCCAACACGGTCGAGGCCGTCGTCAGCACCACGCTCGCCAACGTCATGGCGCCCGTCTGGGACGAGCTACGCTCCGGCGGAGCTCCACCCACCGGCCTCTTTGGCTCCGACACGAGGCCGCCGGGCGATGCCGACTACGGACTGCTGGGACCGGTCGTGGTCACACCGTATCAAATAGTTGCGCTCTCTGACGGGATGGGCAGTTCAGATTCGTAACCATAAATAGAGTGACAGTAGCCTCTTACAGCATGGCACTCACTAATATGAAGTTTTCGTTCGTATTACTTCCTCGCATTCGCTTTTCTTCTTGTAACCCTTTTTTGTACTACTGCTTACAGCCGTAGCATACTGGCTTTAAGCTTGGAACTATGATGTGCTATCACCTTCAGTAGCCTATTCGTAAGAGTGCCTTACATCTCTCCAGTTCTACTGTCACCAAGGAAGCTTTTTTGGACATAAAAGCGTATGAGAAACTCTCGAAATTCGTCATCAATCCATGCCGCAACGTGCCGCAAATTCTTAAGCAGCATGTAGGCTTTTGTCAAGTCTTGTGTGGACCCCAGTTTCTCTGGCCCGACAAGCACCTAAGAACTCAAGTTGTTAGCCTGCAGTTCATGCTGGAAAGAGGGTGGTAGAGGCCGTACAAGTTTGTCACCACGATCACACGCGTAGTAGATGGACCATGCATGGTCCACTACCGAAATTAGAGGGAGCGTGATGAGCAACGGCGGTATCTGCTGGCTGCTGGACGGCTGAACCACGTCCGACAAACCTGCCGCCTCCCGCCTCACGGATGCAGACAGTGCCTCCATGCGTTGATGCCATGCTGCCGTCCACATGGCCAGCTGCAGATGGTCGTCGGTGGCAGAGACTTCTGTCTTGGTCTCGATGGCCACTGCAATAGGCGAAAACCGAATGGCGTTGTATGTTGTCTGGTTGACAGATGCCGTCGTGCCCGTCTCCTGTGCCAGGTTCTCTGCAATGGCCGTCGTATGTTCCTCCAGGACAGAGCATGGCTCTGGGTCTAGGACCAGGACAAAGTCTACCATTCTCCCACCAGTTCCCCCGCGGCCACCATAGTGGTCACTGCTGGCAGGAAAGTATCCTGAATGCCCCGAAATGGGCCTGGCCGTCCCATCCCAGTCTGCACCATCGTAGCCGTCCACACTCGCCGCTACAAAAGGCGGTGCAGGAAGACTAGCCCCAGTGTCCATACCAGTGCCAGCCACCTCTCTCGGCAGAAGCAGCCCCGTGTTGATAGGCTTCAGCCGCGGAACGCAAGACGGCATGGTTGTGGCAGCAGGAATGTATTCCTCACGGACCTCGGGCGAGCAGCCGTGGGAAAGCGCCAACGCGAGTAGTGGTGCATGAATCATGGCATTCCAGGCCGATTCGTGGCGTTGCAGGTACATCGACTTTTCCGTTCGCTCGACAATCTCGATCAGGGTCTCGGCTTCCTGTAGAGCCCGCTCTTGTGCCGTTGGCATAGGAAGCCCCATCGCCGTCACGGAGGCCTTGAATTCCGAAACGTCCTCATCGTCGTCGTAGTAAATCATGTCATCTTCGTCAATCAAGTCCTTCACATATGCACGCGCCATGCGCGGAATGAAAGGCTGTCGAAATGTCGAGCAAATCTTCTTGTCTAGTTCCTTGATATCGCCAGGCAACCCCTGTCTTTCTTTGTGGCTGAGTTTCTGGAACACGACGGGTTTGAGCAGCTTATTGAGATCGGAGGCCTGCTTGATCGGACTCGCAAAGCGTGAGCGTTGTGGCCATGCTGATGGGCGGAATGCAAAAGAGGCAGCCTCCGATGGCGGTACGGGCGGTCGTCGAACACTAGCCGTCGTGGCACAGTCAAACGGCGCGTTTGGAGGAGCACTGTTGGCACCGGACACTAAAACGGACGTCTCAGTCAAAAGGCCGTACTGGCTTTCTTTCATGATATGGGGACCCTACCAGAGTCTGCATCCTCGTCCGCTGAGTGCCGTCTCTTACTCGGCGGCAGGGACCGTGGCATACTGCCTATCGGCAGGATAGTATCACTGTGGTCGTCGAGGCGTTTTCGCTTCCTAGAGTTCGCATGCGCTGTCCTCTTCCGATGTGTAAGGCCGTTATTCACGTCCGGAATCTGATCCATCCATTCTAGGATTTTGCTTCTGTTTTGCATCATTTTTATTGCGTACTGGATCGTAATATAACCTAGGTTCTATCATTTCAAACGAACAGACGCGATGAAACCCGGACGTGGTTAGGCAACTGCATGAAAGCCCAATGGATAGGCGTGTTATTGTCTACATGTGGGACCTGTGCAGTGATGGAAAGGCAAGAGGCCCTGACAGAACGGAGGCATAATAAATACATGGCCTAATTAGGCTAGCGTATAATCTGGCCTGTTCTTGCCTCCTCAAAAGCGCAGAGGTAGGCCGAAAAAACAAGCCGATCCTCCCTCCTCTCTACCGCCAATAAAGCGTCCTAATTCATCTATCTTTTATACCGCGAAAGGGCGCCTTCGAACACCAACACGCAGTCAAATTATATTATATTCAAAAGCACATTTTACACACGATCGCATTCGTCGAAAGCTATTTAAGCACTGCGGTATTACTGTTAGCCAGTCTGCTATTTCACGCGTTATCTCTTCGAAAAAAACCACACAAACAAAGCTAAAAGGACGCCCCCGCCGGTTTGACCGTATATACGTGGCGTTTATTATTGCCCAAATCAAACGCGGCTGGTTATAGCGTTGTATAAAATACGAGCAGCTTCGAAATGCATTCTGCCAGGGCCTCTTACATGTACTGTGTGGCACAGGCCATACTAGCCCACCTATTTACCAGGGGATTTCATGCCAGCCGACATCCCTTGGAAGTAGAATCACACGAGTACACTTCACGTGTCGGTAGGAGAAATTATCAAAGTTTTGTAACCGCTGTGGAAACGCATAGGTTCCACACAATTAATAAGCCAAATTAGCACGTTGCATCTAGTAAGTAAACGCGCACCTTATGTGCTGCGACGGCAGTCCCTCCTAAAGCCATATACGACTCCCGTGAAGCAACGATTGGGCTAAACAGCACGGCGACGCCCCAGCAAGTGAGTGCTAACCAAGACCAAGGCAGACTCCGTGAGGTTTCAGACAGCACCGTTAGGGTTGATTGACTTTACAAACTAACTAGGAAAAGGATAAGGCAGACGTGGAGGGCGAGAACTCGAAGCTGCACTTGCTACAGATAAGGCACGAAACCCAGGTTAGGATAGCGGTCACGCAACGGAGGGTGCAGTGGAGCTCAAGAACTCTCGTTCGCCCAGAGCTTGAGTAGCACAATCCCACTTACGATGCTTCCCGAGCCGGTCTTTATTGCAAAGATACCGGACGTAGGCGCATTTAGTACGACGCGCCTGACAATGTGGATTCCTGTTACAGTAGGCGTCTATAGCACACCACTTGGCATAACGACTCCCCAACACTGCATAGTTGGCACATAAGCAGGTCTGGACGACAATTAGCCCACCAGCCCTGCAGCACAACTAATGCATCCAACAGTGCACTAGCACCTAAACGGGCAAACGGCCGCTAACGGGGAAGCACTCCTCCGCCAGAGGAGCGTATGATTTAGCCGGAACATCCCAGCGATAAACCCGGAGGTGTCGTCTAGTACGAATTCGGAGCATGCATGGACATCCGAATCAGATGATGGGAGAGTGCATACGAGTACGTCTTCCGAGTATTACTACAGGTAACCCTTCCCTCCTCGTAAAAAAAACATCTTCTCCCTGTCTTTCCGTCTGACTCTTTCTCCTCATATCCTAGTGCTCGTCGGGCGGCTACTGGCAGCCTTCCACCTCGCCAACATGACCGAACCCCAGGCTACAACTATAGCCGCCTCTTCAGTTTCCCCTCCGACCGGTCCAGCAGCCGCTTCTCCTGCTGCAGACCCCCCAACCCATCTCCAGCCCCCACAGGTCTGGACGGATCTGATAGTTGCCGAGGTACTGCTCCCATCTGCGGAATGGGGGACTGGGAGAGAAAGAAGGGCTTCTGACGTTCATAGGACGATTCCGATTCGGCGCTCGGTGAGGATACCGCGAGCTCCACCGAGTCCATCACGTCAAGCATCCTAAAGTATCGCACTCTTAACGGCCGCACGTACCACCACGACGGGGGCAATAGCCAATACTGGTAGGCCAGCTGCAGGAACGCCTGATGCACGCTGTACGCTCTTTGCTAACGGAACGTTTAGGGCCCCTACTGACGACCGCCAAAACAATACGCTGGACATTGGGTAAAGGCCGTGCATCGAGCCCCGCAAGATGCTGTATGCTGACTAGGCACAAGACACCATGCCTACACACTGCTTCTAGGTGGCAAGCTCTATCTTGCCCCCTTGCCAAAGCACATTGATGTAGGCTAGACTGCTGCCTTTGAGCTGATATAGCCAATGCTCTCCGCGACTGACGCGTGCCATACAGACTGTGGTTGAAATCGGTACAGGAACCGGCATTTGGGCCATGTTCGTCAGCCCTCTCTCCAGCTACGAGCTGCCTGATGTTGTAAACTGCGGCTAAACGGAGACAGTGATTTCGCAGAAGAGCGCCCTGACACAAAGGTGATCGGCACGGATATTTCCCCTATCCAGCCGGCATGGGTGCCGCCGAACGTGTCCTTGTAATTCCTCGTCTCTCATCTTTTGTCTCTTACGGCACTCTACTGATCACCATCTAGCCAAATCGACGACTTTACGCAGCCATGGACGTTTGAAGAAAGCTCGGTCGACTTTGTGTACATGCGCTGGCTGGTTGGCTGCGTGCAGGACTGGACAGAGCTGTTTAAGAACGCATACAGGGTCCTCAAGCCCGGCGGCTACATCGAGTCCTATGATTTCGACGGCAACATGACCTCTGACGACGGCACTGTGACGGACAAGACGGCCGTGTCCCAATGGGGCCACATCTTCCAAGAAGGCGCCCGCAAGCTTGGCTCTCGCGCCTCGTTCAACCCCATCATGGAGGGTCTGCAGCGCCAGGCTCTGAAAGATGCAGGCTTTATCAACATTACCGAGACGCCGTACAAGGTAGGCGGACGGTCTCTCTTACAATGTTGCTGCATCCCGCTAAGACGACACTCTAGGTCCCGTTTTCCGAGTGGTCAAAAGACCCGGTGCTGCACGAGGTCGGCCAGTTCACCCGTGCAGGCACCATCAACGACATTGAAGGGTTCGTCAGCATGATGGCCACCCAGCTTGGCTGGACGGCAGAGGAGATTGCCGTATACGCCGCGCATTTGCGTCGGGAGTTGCGGAGCCTCAAGGTGCATGCATACTTCCACGGTTGTGTAGCCTACGCGCAGAAACCACTGGATGCATAGACGAGGTCTTATGCAGAGGACCGTCCCCAGAGCTGTGTACATAGTATAGCGTGTGCGGAAGTCTGGCTTATCACGAGATGCAGCCGCGAATAACGGCCGTAATGCCTGGTACGAATGCGTCTACCCTTGCAACGACCAACGGCTAGCTACTGTCCTGGAGGTATCTGAGCGCTATCAAGGCCAGTATCTGCGAGAGCTGTTCCAACTCGCGCACCTCGACATATTCGTTCTCAGCCCCCATCCCGTTTGGTGTAAGCCCTACCACGACACTTGGGACGCCGGCCGGACGATACAGCCGGGTGTCGCTGGCGCCGACGCGCATGTTGGCCACGACCGGTCTCTTCAGAACCGAGCTGCTCGCCTGCACGGCCGTCCGGACCAGCTCGTGCGCCGGAGACGTGTAGGAGGGCTCGTACGCCCTGACGATCTTGACGGAGACGCCCTCTATGGATGCGACGTGCCTGTCCAGGTAGGACTCGACGTCGGCCACGGCCACGCCGATGGGCAGCCGGATGTCGCCCTCGGCGCGGGCCGATGCGGGCACTAGATTGCGCAGAGTGCCGCCGCTGACGAGGCCGATGTTGACGGTGACTCGGCGGAGGGTGTCGCTCTCGCCGAGGCCGGACAGGGGCTCCGAGACGGGCCGTGCGTCTTCAATGGCACGGTCGATCTCGGTGGGCGCCGGGCGGACGGGCATGGTCTCGAGGCCCTTGATGGCATCGAGAGCTTTGCGGAGAAGGTCGACCGCGTTGACGCCCTTGTGGACGTGGGCGCCGTGGGCGGCGGTGCCGGCGGCGGTGACCTCGAACCAGCAGAGGCCCTTCTCGCCGAAGCGGACGACGTCTGGCGAGCCGACGTCGGGACAGACCATGGCGTCGCCGCGGGCTTCGGGCACGTGATCCAGCAGCCACTGGGACCCGTGCACGCCCATGGTCTCCTCGTCGCCGGCCAGCGTGATGGACAGGTCGCCGGTCCAGCGGTCGCGGTTCTCGGCGAGCACGCGGGCGGCGATCAGACAGGCGGCGATGCCGCCCTTCATGTCGCAGACGCCACGGCCATGGATGCGGCCGTCGGGCGAGAGCGCGCCGCTGAGGGGGTCGCGGGTCCACGGCAGCTCGGGACAGAGGGGGTAGGTGTCGAGGTGGCCGTTGAAGACGAGGCGCCGGCCCGGCCGGCCCGACGACACGGTGGCCACGACGTTGACGAGGCCCGGCAGCGGCGTGTAGCGGCGGATCTGGACGTGGGGGATCTGCTGCAGCAGCGCCTCGGCGGCCGCGGCCACGAGGGCCGTGTCGAGCGAGTCGGGCGAAGCCGCCCGCACGAGCGTCTGTGCCGCCGCGACGAGATCGCCCTGCAGCTCGGCGACGCGTGTCTGGACGAGCAGTGCGGCCATCGGTGGGGTGGTGAGGTGAGGTGGGCTGCCAGGCGGAGAGGTGCCGATATGTGTCTTTTTTTGCTGTCTGTTTCCCGCGCTGCCATTTGTCGACGCCGGGCGGCACGATAATAAGCCAGCTCCCCGGCTGACACGATAAGATGACAGCAGCCGGCCGGACGACGAGTAGCATGCGAGCCTGCGAGTGGAAAAAGTGCGGCACCCTCCCCACCTGGTCGTGTGCCTTTTTTTTTTTTTTTTTTTTTTTTTCGGAGCGCGTCCGCGTGCTGACAAACGGGCCGTGACTCACGGATGAGGCTAAGATCACGTGTCGCTGCGAATTTTCCCAGTTGTCAACCTGTGATTGTGGCTGTGGCAGGCGTTTTTTCCATCTTTTTGTGTCGTGCCACCTGTGCACAATAATAAGCGTACGGCTGATTTTTCGTCCATCGGAGAATGGTGTCTCGCCAAGAAAAACGCCCAGACCTGTTGGCAAACGAGCTTCCCAAACGGTCGCGCGGTGAGAAGGGCCAAGGCTTGGCAGTGTGTTTTGCAACCCCAAGGAGCTCACGCTAGACATATTGTGCCCACGCTTCCTGCGCCTGAATCTGGCGTCGGTGACACCGTGCTTGGCACTGCCCGTGGCGAAGACGCAAGAGATAACGCGCTGCAACGGTATGCATAAGCATCCTTACGTACGTAGGATGGACGGGCATACATAATCCTTCCGAGCGGGGAAGTTTTTTTCTTCTTCTTTTTTTCGTCCAACCGCAAACGCGCACGATTCTGGTTTCTGGTTGTCCCCAACAGTCGTCTTGCATCTGCTGCCACGCCCACGATGAACCACCACGCAGTGGACGCCGCCCAGGACGAGGCGCAATACCATGTGGCCGAGAAGGAGGCCGTGACCCACAGTCTTCCCGACGAGGACGTGGCCGCCCAGACCACCGTCGGCCTGCAGCGCCAGCTCAAGGCGCGCCACCTGTCCATGATCGCGCTCGGCGGCGCCTTGGGGACGGGCCTCATCATCGGCACGGGCTCCGGCCTCGCGCGCGCGGGCCCGGCGCCCATCCTCATCACGTACTCGCTCGTCGGCTTCGTCGTCTACCTCGTCCTCGGCGCCCTCGGCGAGATGGCCACCTGGATTCCCCTCGCGAGCGGCTTTGCCGGCTACTCGTCCCGATACGTCGACCCGGCCATGGGCTTTGCCGTGGGCTACTGGTACGTCTGCCGTGTCTGCCGTGTCTGCTGTGTCTCTGTGTCTGCTGCACGTCTTCTGTTCCACCCTCCCTAACCCGGTCCGCGCAGCTACTGGTTCAAGTACCTCTTCCTCCCGCCCACGCAGCTGACCGCTGCCGCCCTGGTCCTGGAATACTGGGTGCCCAGAGACCGTGTCAACCCCGGCGTCTGGATTGCCATCTTCCTCGTCGCCATCATCTTCATCAACCTCTTTGGCGTCCAGGTGTTTGGCGAGATGGAGTTCTACCTCAGTGCCATCAAGATCCTCGTCGTGCTCGGCATCCTGATTCTCTCCCTGGTCGTCGTCTGTGGTGGCGGCCCGGACCATCACGTCTACGGCTTCCACTACTGGTCGAATCCCGGGGCATTCAAGCCCTACATCGAGAGTATGTGCCCCTCCCTTGTCCGCCCGAGTGGCCATGCGAGAGCCCCCCCCCCCCCCCGTCTGACACGAAGCAGCCGGTAACGCTGGCCGCTTCCTGGCCATCATCTCCGTCCTCGTCACCGCCACGTACGCCTTTCTCGGCACGGAGCTGATCTGCATCACGTTTGGCGAGGCGGCAAACCCGCGGCGCAACATCCCGCGCGCCATCCGCCTGACCTTTTACCGCATCCTGGTGTTCTACATCCTCTCCATCTTCTTTCTCGGCATGCTCGTCCCCTACAACTCGGCCGAGCTCGCGGCCGCCAACTCAAAGTCCACGTCTGCGGCTGCCTCGCCCTTTGTCGTCGCCTTTCGCATTGCCGGCGTCAAGGTCATTCCCGGCTTCCTCAATGCCTGCTTCCTCATCTTTGTCTTTTCGGCGGCCAACTCCGACCTCTACATTGCGTCTCGCACCATCTACGGCCTGGCCGCCGAGGGCCTCGCGCCCCAGTTCCTCGCCCACACCACCAAGGCCGGCGTCCCCATCTACTCGCTGCTGGTCTCTGGCGTGTTTGCCTGCATCGGCTTCCTCAACGTCCAGACGTCGTCGGCCACCATCTTCACCTACTTCACCAACCTGGTCACCGTGTTTGGCATCCTCACCTGGATCTCGGTGCTTGTGACGCACATCTTCTTCGTGCGTGCCCGTCGGGCGCAGGGAGTGCCCGACTCGGCCCTCAACTACGTCGCCCCCTTTGGGCTCTACGGCACGTATGCCGGCCTCTTCGTGTGCATCTTCATTGCCCTGTGCAAAAACTACAGCGTGTTTGTCCACAGCTCAAAGTACGGAAACTTTGACTACAAGAACTTCATTACGGGCTATCTGGGTATCCCTATCTACCTCGTCATGCTCTTTGGATTCAAACTCATCCGGAAGACGAGAGGTGTCCGCCCTCGTGAGGCCGACCTGTACACGGGCAAGAAGGAGGTTGACGACGAGGAGATTGAGTGTTTGGAGATGGAGAAGGAGGCCGAGAGGAACAGAGGGACAAACATGTCGAGACTGTATAGGTTCGTTTCCTGGTTGTTTTAGACGTAGACGACCGTTGTTTGGCTGCGGCACCCTGGATACAAAGAGGTAGACACGATACGTTTTTATGCAAAGAACACATTCTTATAATCAAAATCGTCGTGAAGAAAACCTGGATAGGCATCCGCGAAAGCTTGACTGCCCCAATCGTGCCATCTCATCACTCAGCGTCCGCCCATCCAACTCAAAGTTGGCCTTGATGCGCGATGGCGTGACACTCTTGGGATCATGCTGGTTCCTCGCTGTGGCCCCCACATCGGCCTGATTGGTGTTAGCACGCACACCGGATCGGATGTCGTCGTCGTTCTGTTTGGGAGAATCATACACGATTTGCTGTGGGGTCTTTCCTTTCCTCGTTGAGATTGCACGCAGAGCAGCCTCTTCTAGCAAGGGACCAGAGCTGTTGATGACCGACCCGGAAGTCCCGCCTAGGCAGGAATACGCAGTGCAGTGGATTCCTTTGGATGTACAGTAGCTCAGCAGCTTGGTCCTAGCGATGTTAGTCCGGTTTCTTGCAACTTCGTGGGGCCAACATACGATGGGTCGCCAAGATGAAGCTTTATTCTGTTAGCATGTGGTGATTTGCAATAGTGTAGCAGAGGTGGTGCCTACTTCAATAGCCGTTCTTCAGGGCAAATGCAACGGCATCGCGGGCGTCGTCAAGCTTCGACTGCCAAGTGCCGAGGCCGATGGCAGGAATGGCTCTTCCATCGTTCAGAGGGAACGTCAATGTCGTGGTCTGGGCCATTTTGATCTCGTTCACGGTGGTGATATGAAGCCAGTCAGACTCGCGGTTTATATTTATAATTCTTGTGAACGCTCAGTCGACAGAGAGTGGGTCTGACGATCGGTCAATTGTTGATAGGGATGCAGCACGACACTAAATTTTGCATGATTGGCGAAATGCTGTTGGTCATTAGCAGAAGCTCCATAAGATATCCGTTGTAACTGCCAGAACGATTTCTCCATTGTCTGCTATAAGCATCGGACGATATATAACGGGTCTAGCAGATCTATTCAGCAAGAGGCTACGCCTTGGGGCATGAATAAGAGGTGAGAGCCGAGCAGGGATGTTCAAGGATCGTTGCCCACCATGTGTTTGATAGGCGGGGCCGGATATGAAGGCCCCCCACATACAAACGCTGTCGGAGGTATTATTTTCAAGATTATAGCCCAACGGGCGGACAGCAACTAGAGATGGAAACGACATCTACGTCGAGGAGCCACGGCCTCGAAATGAACCCAGCTATTCCGCGACGGCCATCATAGCGTCAACGAGCTCCACAGTCGCGGCGGGCGACGCCGTCACGGGCGATAACAGGACGCTAAGCAGAAGTAGAAGAAGGCGGTATGGACAACAATGCAATGCTCTCAGCAACTAACTATGCCCATCACAGCGTCAGCACCGCCGGCCACGATGAGCCGCATTGTGATCTACAACACGACGGTGCTCACGCTGGACGACGAAGACAGATTCTACTACCCCGGAACGGTGGAGATTGTCGACGACCGCATCTCGCGCGTGTATGGCGGCAGCCCGAGCGCGGAGAGTCTGGCGGACGCGGCGACGACGGCGATTGACGGGACGGACAAGCTGGTGATGCCGGGCCTCGTGGACCTGCACTTCCACACGTCGGTGGCCAAGGTAGGCGAGCCCGGGACGAGACGAGGCGGGTCAGGCGGAGAGCGACGGGGAGATGCTGACACGGCGTCGAGCAGGGCTTTGGCGACGAGCTGCCGCTCAAGGAGTACCTGGAGGAGGTGTGGTACCCGAGCGTGCGGTCGCTGACGGAAGAGCGGGCGTTTGTGGCGGCGATGCACTCGTACTGCGCGGCGCTCAAGTCGGGCACGACGACGGTGAACGACATGTACCGTTTTGTGGGAGCGCGAGCGGCGGCGGCCGGGCAGATCGGCATCCGGGCGACGCTGGGCGGCGAGATCGCGCTGGCCGAGCACGGGCTGGACTCGCTGGAGGACAACGAGGCCGCGTTCCGGGCACACGACGGGTCGGCCTCGGGGCGGGTGAGGGTGTGGCTGGGCCTGGAGTGGATGCTGACGTCGGACCGGGCGCAGCTGGAGGCCGTCGGGCGGGCCAAGCAGCGGCTGGGAACCGGCCTCCATCTGCACCTGTGCGAGTCCGAGGGCGAGGTGGCCGGGACGCGGGCGCGGTACGGCAAGACGCCGGTGCAGCTGGCGCACGAGGCCGGCTGTCTGGGTGTGGACACGGTGGCCGCGCACTGTGTACACCTCGACGACGCCGACATTGCGCTGCTGGCCGCCACGGGCACGTCGGTGTCCTACGATGCCGGGTCCAACGCCAAGCTCGGCAACGGCATCGCGCGGCTGCAGGACCTGCGGGCGGCCGGCATCAACGTCGGCCTCGGCATCGACGCGTTTGAGTGCGAGAACAGCCCGGACATGTTTGCCCAGATGAAGGTCGGCTCGCTCGTCCAGCGCGCCCTGCATCGCAACGCGGCGCTCGGCCGGCCGCAAGATATGCTGCGCATGGCCACCGGCAACGGCGCCCGCGCGCTGGGCATCGAGGCCGGCGCCGTCTGCGCGGGCCGCAAGGCCGACGTCATCGTGCTCGACCTCACGCACAACCACATGTTCACGCCGCTGCTCGCCGACCCGGCCCGCCGCAAGACGATGCTGGAGAGCCACCTGGTGTTTGGCTGCAACGGCTCGGCCGTCCAGCACGCCATCGTCGACGGCCAGCTCGTGCTGCGCGACTTCCGCGTCCTGGCCGTCGACGAGGACGCCCTGCGCAGACAGATGGACGCCCTCTTTGAGGAGATTGCCCTGGAGATGCCGTCCTTGGTGCAGAGGGTCGGCTAGGCGGTCGGCTGCCGGGCAGCTCTGCTAAACATGCTTCCTTCCCCGGAAATCGGATCTCGCAGATAACAGCTGTTCTATATTTGTACTCCAAGACGGCAGCATGATTGGCTCGCATAAAAGACCATCGCGTGACCTGATAAGAACGACGAGCTAGGAGGTGGCCGATAGCTGTGCTGGGCCAACTCGGAAGATAAGAGGAAGGCTGCTGCTGCTGCTGTTGCTGCTGCTGCTGCTCCAACAGACAACCTGCAACGTTGCGCTCGCCAACGACAACCACAATGGGCAGCATGGCCACCGAACCGGAAGACGCCGCCCGGGTGATCCTGCTCTCGGCCGAGGAGCAGAAAAAGGGCGCCTACACGCCGCTGACGCTGATACGCGTGCTCGAGGCCCTGCACCAGGACGGCCTCGTCGTCCTCCGCGGCGTCATCGACGTCGAGCACGTGGACGCCCTCAACGCCAAGATGTGCAGCGACGCCGACGCGCGGCTAGCCGACTCCACGCAAGAGTTCAACCACAACGTCAAGTGTACGCCCGTCCTCTTCCTCCTCCTGCTTGCCCTAGACCCCGGCTGATCGCGTTGCCAGCCAACTTCCTGCAGCGGCCTCCCGTCACCGAGCCCGAGTACCTGTACCAGGACGTCTACTTTAACCCGTTTGTCCTGCAGGCAGCCAATGCGTGAGTCGGTTGTTGCTACTGCTGCCCCCTTCACTACACTCCCTTCACCACCACCCCTTCTACCACTACTACCCCCTCCTCCACCACTACTCCCCCCTCCCCCCTCCCCCACCACCGCTGACCCCCCCCAGCTACCTGGGCCACCGGCCCGTCTGGAACTGGCTCACCGCCAACACGGCCGTCGCCAACACGGCCGGCCTGCGGCAGCCGGTGCACAAGGACTGCGCCTTTGTGCACCCCCAGTTCCCCTACTACTTCATTGCCAACATTCCGCTCTGCGACTTCAGCGCGGCCAACGGCGCCACCGAGTTCTGGCTCGGCTCCCACGCCCACACCTCGTGGCGCGACAACGACGTGCTGACCGACCTCGCCGACCGCCCCGGCCCCTTTGCCCGCATCGACGAACCTGTGCCCAACGTCTCGGCCGCCGCCCGCCAGGCCCGCCGCCTCGTCCGGCCGCCGCTGCAGCCGCCGCTGCGCCGTGGCGACGTCGTCATCCGCGACCTGCGCACCTGGCACGCCGGCATGCCCAACGGCAGCGACCGCCATCGCATCATGATCGGCCTCGGCTACCAGAGCCCGGCCCACCCCAACTACACCATGCGCCTGCATCTGCCCGCTGCCCAGCGCTCCTTTTTCCTCGGCGACGCCCCCGCCAACGTCGACGTCCGTGCCAACGTCTACGCCGACGAGGAGTTCACCCGGCTCAAGATCGACTCTTTCTTCGACCTTCGCCCCGAATACCTGCAGTAGTGGCGGGCGTGGCCTCGTGACGAGGCGCTCTGTGCTGTATCCATGTCCCGGCCCGTTAATACACAAGGTGCAATACCATACGCTGTGATCAACATTGTCGTCGTAAAGCAAGTTGCCAACCAATACAGCAGACACGGGGGGACATCCAAGCCTGGGCGTCTCTTTGAGGGCTGCTGACTAAGTTTACGTCATCCATCCCCGGCTGGGATCCTCCAACAGCTGCAAGGGGGACAGCAATTCAGTGGACGTCCATGGGCTGCACGGGCCTTGCCTGGCTGAACATATAAGAGTCCTAGATCCCTACGGTTCTGCCGAAGGCGGCTGCCAAGTGTTAGACAAACATACTCAGACATGTCCCAAGAGTATCCGTCTTCTCCCATTCAGGGGACACTATGCTCTTCCTACAACCACCTACAACCACCTACCACGTTGGGCGACCGCTGGTCGCCGTGCCACACGCCCAGCTGTCGCAGCTGTGCCCACGCCTTGGCTGTCCGGTCCTCCATGTCGTCCAGCCGCGGCACCGTCTTCTTCCACAGCGGCTCGCCGCCGTACGACAGCAGCAGCATGTGCGTGATGTCCGCCCCAGTGTACGAAATGTACTCGCACACCAGCTCCACGATGCCCAGACACACCGGCACCAGCTGGCCCTGCTGCTCGGCCAGCGTCTCGTCGTACACCCGCCACTCGTGCTCCAGCAGGCCCACGTGTGGCCGCTGCACCCCCTTGGCCACCAGGCAGTAGCCGTAGCCCCGCAGCGACAGCCGGAACAGCATGCTCGTCGCCCCAAACTTGCCGTACTTGTCCAGGCCCTTGCAGTCCTCGTCCAGGTCGCCAGCCAGCTGCCGCCGCATCCGCACCACAACCTGCCCGGCCGTGGAATGGGTGGCGGCAGTCGGGACTTGTCGCCCCTGCCGCCCGCTGGTGGAATCGAACATTGGGACACCCTGGGACACCCTGGGTCCAGCAACCCCCCCCCGATGCAGGCCCAGGGAGGCAGGCCTGTGTGCAGTACTGCGTCGGCTTGTCGCCGTCGCTGCCGCTGCCCTCCTGCACGGCATGTGTCCTCTGACTCGGGTTGCCGGCCTGGCGGCCACCGCCCCCCGAAGACGTCTTGGAAGACCGTATTTCGCGCTGCGTACTCGGCTCCACCGCCTTCGTTGACGAGGAACGTCGCGGACGAAAGTCCTTTTTCCCTTCGCTGCCGTCGCTGTCGTCTCCGTCGTGTCGTCGATGGTTCTTCTTCGTCGGGTCGCCACAGCCCTCGAATGTGGCGGGACGAGGCAGTCGTGGCGTGTCGAGCTGCTCGCTCGTGGCTTTTGTCTCCACCAATGCCATCTCCGGATACGGCTTCGGCCATGGCTTGAGCACGCCCTGCGCCACCTGCTTCCACCTCTGCATCTGCACCGGCGCGTCTAGTGCCAGCAGCACCAGCGTCGACACCAGCGCCACCGGCGTGTTCTTCAGCTCCTGGGGGCCCTCGGCCGGGCCAACATCCTCGCTCGGCACCGCCAGGTGATAGTAGAGCGTGCGCGGGTCGTCGGGCTGGATGCAGAGCAGCAGCAGGGCTTCGCCAGAGGCAATGCAGCAGTAGCACAGCCCAAACTCAATCATGTAGTGAAACGCCTGGGCGAGTACCTGGGCCGTGTTCCTCTTTGTGTCTTCCACATTTTTCACTTTTTCATCCAAGCTGATCTTGCCGCTGCCGACGGCGTCAATCACATCTGAAAACAAGCCGGCGATTTTAGCGAGTGCATGTCTCGACCGCGGGGAACTCAAACCGCTTCATGTCCTCCTCGGCTACTACCGGGCGGGTGACGAACATGTCGAGTATCGTGTCCATGGCATATGCAGGCTGGAAGTGCGTCTTGTTGCCAAGACCGACTTTAACTGTTCTTGGCATTGGTCGTGCTGGTCACGGAAGCCGCTCCAAGGTTTGAGTGAAAGGGGATAGAACTTGCCGTCTACCTTGGTCCAGATACCCATCGATGTCTTACTGGAGTCTTGCTGGATCTCCAGGGACAAAAACAGTTTGTTGTGGCAGAGGGACAGATATGCCGTTAATCCGTTGGGGCCATCACTGCCTTCATCTCCTCATTTTCACGTCAATCAGCGGCTGCCTGGAGTCGGGTCTTCTCTTCTTGTTTATGGGACTCCTTAATAAGCTCTCGCAGTAATTCTTCGACGGTAGCCATGGCAGCAAAGAAATAGACGATATAGCTAGGCTCGAGGATGTTGTTGGCTTTAGAGACGGGTAGTCGGACAACACAGACCACTCGTACGGCTTTTATTTCAACCAGGATTGCGTTTATCTGATTGTTTCGTTCTTAATTGCGTCATCAGTCTTGTTCTCAATGTACTCGTACTAGTTCTCAAAGACAAACTGGTCATGGGGAGATACGATACAGCACCTGCCCAGCTCGAATTTTCAACTTGGATCTACAATGGCAATCGTCGTTATGAGGGTCTCCGTCTGGGCGCAACATAACTCTCTGCACAATACGAACTGGATTCGGTGGCAAGAAAACACAAGACGGCAAGTGAAAAAATTAAAACTAGCATTAAAGAGGTAAAACAGCAAACGCTGCAATTCCATCAGATCCCAGAAAACAATGTGAGCGCCAACCCACGGCATAGTCTGCCGCATGTCATCTGCATGCCAACTCCAGGGAAACTCGCCCTCAAGACGTAGATGGGAGGCGTACAAAGATCGGCCTTGCCTGCCAGCAGCTGCAAATCAAATGGGTATAAAGAGGACCGCACAGTGCATCGAGGCTTCGTACCAGGTCGGCGGTGTACCTTTAGGAAGAAACAAGAGCTATTTTCTCCGAGAGCACGACCCTTCTCTCGCAATGCCCCAATACATGAGCAGGCCCATGCTGACGAAGATGGTCAAGACTGATTGGGTCAGTCTCAAGGACATCCAGAACCACAAATCATGAGACAATACACATACCGACGGCAAATGTTTCCAGTGCTTCGTGACTAACACTTCGGCGAGCCAGCATGTGGTTGAGCTCGGCCAGCCTGCGGCTCAGTTCGTGGGATTCGGTGACGGGAATGGCCGGCATATCTACAGATTTTGTCGTGTTAAAGTGCTGAAAATCAGGCGGGAGGTCGGACCAGCGACGGGTTCGGTACTTGTCTTCACCGGGAAGAGGGTTCTGCGAAAATGGAATAAAATTGGAAAAGAGAACAAGGCGGAAATGGAATCGTAGACAAGAATAAGAAGAGAAAAGGAAAATGGTGCGAAGTTGAAAGCCTGGCTTTGGGGAGTGGGCGCCAAGCCGTAAAAGGCTTCACGGAGAGGTCCCATCTCTACCCCCTTAGCTGGTCCGGGCAGTGAAGCCTCTCTGCACGACAGACTCTCAGGGATATGCCGTTTCCGATACGCTGCCAACGCCCCGCTAATGGTCCGATGCGTCGTCGCATCGCAACCCCTGTCGCCCTTCTCTGCCGAAAATAGCCTTAAATCGAACGACTTTTGTTTTGCTCGTGCCTGACCACTTTTCGAGCGTGCAGAGGCCCCTTTCTTGGCAGCCGCCCAAAAACATGGGATTACGTGTCCCAGTCCAGCCAAGCCGTCAGGAGGCCTGCATAAAGCCTGCCTAGCAGTAGTAGCGGCGGCTATGCAAGTCCCTGATGCTTGGCTCTCCCGCTGCAGACAAGGCTTGTCTGCAGACGTCTTCCTTCTCAACACGGTTTCAACGGCTTAGCCTGGGACTCGAAGAGCGATGATTCAGCGCTGTTTACTGTCCTAGGGTGGATCCCTGAAAACACCCGATTTATGGCTATCTGCGGCGATGGCTGTCTTGAATCGTGCACGTTAAAAGGTGGGGGTGGAGACCGTGCTCGTTGCCCAAAGCTCTCTGTGACCGACGACACGAATGCAAATAGAGAGCTTCCCCATACCACAACTTTGCCATCAAGCACAACGCCACCGCTTCCGTGTCCTACAACCACAGCCCTTGAGCAGCTGATCCGTCGTCAATCTTCTTCAACCCTCAGATACGATGGCTACACAGGTCACCTCACACAGACGACTCCCAACCCTTCAAAAAACTCAGCATGTTCGGCCCCAAGTCGTCCAACACATACCCGCCCTCGAGCAGGAGGACACTCGGAACGTCTCGCAGCCCCCCAGCCCGCCGCAATGCCGCTGCTATCTCCCCGTAGTGCTCTGTCTGCAGGTCGAAGGACCCCAGCGGGTCCAGGTGGAACGTGTCGAAGCCGAGACTGACAATCAGGCACTCCGGCGCATAGGTCTCCAGCCTTTCAATCGCGACGTTGAGTGTATCGAGGTATGTCGCAATGGAAGAGCGCGCCGGAAGCGGCAGGTTGACGTTGAAGCCGGTACCGCTCCCCTGACCAATCTCGGACGTGCTACCGCTGTAGTATGGATATTCGCCCTCGCCGTGGAGGGACACGTACAGAACCGAGGCATCGCCATAGAAGTAGGCCTGCGTGCCGTTTCCGTGGTGGAAGTCTAGATCAAGAATGGCCACCCCTGTCTTCACACCAAAGTGGCGCAGCGCATGCACGGCAACGACGGCATTGTTGATGTAGCAGTAGCCGCCGGCCAGATGGGTGGTGCAGTGGTGGCCGGGCGGACGGCAGAGGGCCAAGACTTCTCTGCAGGCGCGAGCAGGCCGGCTGTCTGCAGCATCCGTGTCCTTGCCAGAAACGACACAGCGCGCCGCTTCCACGGCCAAGTTGGCACTGGCACAGGCGGCCAGCCAGGTGTCCTTGCAGATTCCTGCGCTGAGGTCAAACGAGTAGTAGCCAGGCTTTGCAAAGCTGTCCCGCGGCACGGAAGGCCTGTCGCCCGTGCCCGAAATCCCCATAACCGGGAAGCATTCCGGTATGACGCTCTCGTCCGCTTCGATGTTGCCGAGGGCTACCCACTCTGCGTGAATGGTGCGAAGGTGCGCGAGATAGGCTGCATCGTGGCTGTCCGAGATCATTTGAGACAGAAGAGAGTCTGCAATAGTCCCGTCCTCGCCAATCTGCTTGGCTGCGTCAAAGGCAACGATACTGTGCTGTCCATCCTCTTTGATGGCCTGGAGGATATTGGCCACCCTCTGCGGGCATTCTAGGGCATCGATAAATTTGGCACCGAGAATTTCCACCGTCTTGTGTTTCAGCGTTGCTTTATCGTGCAGAACTCGCATGGCGGAAAGCTGAGCAGCTCCTGTTGGGGCCGCGTGCTGGATCGTTGAGGATGAGGCTTGCTTTTTAGGCCGCGACGAGGTTGCGAGGAACTGAGGCGGGGTGGAGACGGCTCCCAGCGATAAGCCCCAACAATGTAACAGACGGTGTCCCCCAACAGCCCTGGCTCTTGCCGCTTGTGTTTGTGTGGCTGGCGAGCGTGGCCTGAGTATTTCACCCACCTTCACGTTGGAGGGGCCGAAGTGCAGTGACCCACTATTAGGTATCATCCGGCTGAGGGCAAACACATACCTCTCCTGCTCTGTGCGAATATGTCTAGCTTTACATGCAAATACATATCTTTTCAGACAATACCACTTAATCACAGAAGCTCGTCTCCCAATATTTATTTCGCTGCCACAGTCGTGGAACGGGTTGACGATCTTGGGCTGCTCAGTCGAAATTGGACCACGTGATGGGAGTAAAGTCTCGTTAGCCACCATAAAGAGAGTTGCCAAACAATCAGTTGTTCTGGCTGCTTAAGCTCTAACAACCACGTCCGGTTTGCAGTCAGTTCCGTACTTGCCATCGAAGTAGCGTCATCACACGTGATCCTTGCTAAGAATCCCCCTTCGTTGTTATGCAGACAACATTGGAGAGATCCGACCCAGGATAGGGGTAGAAGCAGCGAAGACAGGAAAACATAAACGATATTCGGGTTTCAAAAAGCGTCAGGCATGATATGCAAAATATTGAGAAGGACTGCACACGTTTGCACAGAAGCCAAATTGTCACGATCATTTTCCTACCTACAGCAGACAGAAGATGGGAAAAGTATAGGCCCTTAAATCTAATGGTTTGCAACTAAACAAGGAACCCAAATTATAAGGTCTTAGATAAACATGAAGTCCCGAGTGAAAAAGAGGACGCGAGTCCAATGCATGATATAATATAAAGACGAAAAACATGCACGCTTTGGAAAGAAAACGAATTAAAAGAGAATTTAGGCGAACAGCGAAATCAATGCGCATGAGAACATCTAAGCCCCCCCCCCAGGAACAAGATAATTGGATCAATCCAGTCGTTGTCCTACCCATACAAGACCCAGATCTAACCACAATACATGATATTTCGACCAAGAAAAGAAGACAAAACGCAGGAAAAAGGATAAATCAGCCGCATAAAATCATAATAAGCAATCGTATAAGATATTGGTATCAATGGCAGAGCTTAGGACTTATCAACAGCATTTCGGTCTGCTGCCTTGTTTGTATTTGTGCCCGTATACGATTCGTTCAGAGCACTGTTGCCGACAAGTCGTGCTTGGTCGTTGTATTCCGAGCCATACTCCACAGCATACGACTTGGAGTACATGATGCCGTTCGCGTCTTCGGTCGCGCTCAACTTTCTCGTGCCACTGGCCGCATCGGACATGGTGCCAGGCTCTGAAGGATCGTTGATGGTAATCGTTGTAAGGGTGTTCTGAGCCTTGTGCGAGTGCGTGGTAGAGACCAAGGCGATGCTGTGGATAGGCCGGCTGTTGTTTCTCTTGCCGTTGGGGCCAGCGTAGTGGTGCCCATAGTCTGCGTAGTGGGCGTAAGTGCGTGCCGACGAGCCACCGAATATGGTCGGCGAGATACGGGCCAGGATGAGGCGCAGAGACGGCATGCATGTACAGATGATGCCGACGCAGACCTCGATAGTCGACCAGTTGGACACATCCGCGTTGTCCCACGTAGGGTTCTCGGACTTGGCAAAGCTAACAAGAGAGTGCAGGCGCAATATGCTGACAACGGTGACACTATGCTTGTCAGTGGACGAAACATTGGAAAGCAGGCGGACGGGACAGGATGGCATACAAGGTTCCCACGCAAAACATCATGGCAACGCCGATTTTCTTTGTCAAGCTCAGCTTGATCCGCTGAAGCTGCGACAGGGGAACGGCCAACATCCAGAAGTCGACGCTGATGCTGAAGGCGGCGTGCGCCCACGCAATGGCGTTGCCGTTCATGCAATGACCCGTGTGTTGGCCGTCCCACTGGGTCCAGAAGTGGGAGATGGGATTGCATTGGAAAATGGCAATGAAAATGAAGAGCACGCTGACGCCGACGACGAATGCTACTGTCGACCAGAGAATCAGACGAACGTTTCTGTCTGGGAATATGCGGAGGTAGAAGAGAAGCAGCGAGACCTTGAGCATCATCAAGCTTAAAAAGTACTGCATCTCAATGGCGTAGAGGTATCGGCCAAAGTTGTAAATCTTTCCCACAGGCAGAGTCCAGACGTCACGGCCGAGTCCGTTGGCGATGGTTCCATGTATCACAATGTAGATCTGTGGGATGGCGATAATGGCAGTGGCGAGAATGGACCAGTCGTCTGCCTCAAGGTTGGCACGAATGAACAGGAGCCGATATCCGCAGCGAAGCACGACGAAACAGCCAGAGATAACACTCAACGAGATGGCCGTAGCCGTCAGCGAATCTCTCCTGCTCCGGATCGGAGCATCGCACGTAATAGAAGTCACATTTTTAGTCGCTGGGTGAGCGAGCGAGCGAGCGAGCGAGCGAGCGAGCAGATGTCAGTCGAGAGGAGCACAGTACACAATGGAGGCGAGGGATGCATACTCAGCGCCTCTATGGTTGTGCAATTGGCCAGAACGCACACGGTAACGAGGGCTGTCAGCTGTGTGTTGGTGCAGATGCAGGTGCTGTTGGTCAGAGAACAAGGCGTCTGGGGCAGAGCCTCTGCCAGACAGCTGAGCTATAGCACAGAGGGGGAGTTAGCAGCAGTCAACATGCAAGATAGCCGGCGCCGACTCGCATCGGAGAGAACATACGGCACAGCTTGGCAGTTGGGGTGACTCGGCCTCAGCAATGCGCGGAAAAGCCGCGCAAAGCAGCAGAGGTATGAGGCTGACAAGACCTCTCATGTTGCAGCCGACGTGAAGAGGGGCTCTAAGATGGCTGGTGCGGAGTAATGGATGGGGGCCAGGGGATTGCGCATGCCGAAGTGCTCGTGGTGGTGGTATCGGCCACGGCCAGGCGATGCCTGCTGACGTTTGGTGAGTCGGTAACAGACGGGCGGCAGTCGGCTGGGAGAGAGAGAAGGGCAGGTTAACAAGACAGCACACCGTGGTGACGAAGACGAAGGCGAGGGAGAGAGAGGAACAAGGAAGCACGCAAAAAGATCGGGTGGCCCGTCTTACTTACTGGTATGTCTATGCGCATTGGCCTCTTGAAACGCTATGGGCCCGGCCACAAAGGTGGGATCTGGATACAGACCGCGTGCCCATGTGAACCAAATATGATATGGATCCGCTGTCAGGGCAAAGCCCGCCTGCTCAGCCGCTCCGGTCGCTTTTCCTGATGCAGCTAGCAATGGACCCCTGGCTCGAGCTGTCAGAAATCGTCTTCTCGAACTGTGGGGAGGCGGGACGACCAGGCCTGCATTCATACGTGTACAGGCACTCTTGCTGGTACATGTCCGTGCGATGTTGCGGCCGGCCAAACTTTGTAGCATCCAAAGTGGCATCCCAGTGGGAAAGCAGGCAACAGGTGGCAGTATTCCGCGTGTACATACCCTGATATACGTCGTATCGACCGGCGGAGTTCGCCACTCTGGTGTTGCCAAGGAGAATACCGATCTGCCAGTGGTACACCGCATCTGTAATATAGGAGCAGGGCGCCAGGAACTGCGTGATAAGATCGGACAGGGTGCGGACGTGACCCCTGTAGCCTCTGTGGGAAGTGGGAAAAATGGACAACAAAAAAAGTAGAACTACTGTGCAATAGGGCAGGAATACAGCTCGAGAAAGGGCACTATGACTACGGGTATGTAATTAAAGAGTCGACCCCGCACGAGTCCGACGGGAAACGACGTTTGCACACTTTGCCTCATTTTATTACGGGTATCCGTATGGTGTCATTTATGCAGCCAGTAGTTTCGAAAGCGCTACCATGTGCCGAAGTGTGACGAAAAGCCACCGGCTGCACCAACAGACTACTGACAGCGCTATGCCCCTTTGTCCCCTTTGTTATGGCGTCTGGGCCCGTAGCCACGCTGGCTGTTTTCCAGCTCGTATTTTTTTTTAGGCTATTGAGCCCTCACCGAGAACCGGCAAAAGAAGAAACACCAGCCCCTTTATACGACCAGGCACGGCAATGCACCATGCGTGAGAGAGCATGCAGGGTTGCCGCCGCCTGTTACGTCGTACTCCCCCCTGCGGTACACGAGCACATATCTTCTTCCGCTTGATCGTCGGACTTGCTGGGGCGACGGCGATCGCATTGGACAATGCCTTTCCAGGGATCGTCGTCGTGTAATGAACCCCTGGAGCCAGTACGGGCGCGCCACCAACATACTCCGTACACTGGCCTTGGACTATCCCTTGCTTTGTTCCTGGGATTTTTTTTTTCTGTCTCAGCTTCGTTCCGATTCTGGCCATGCCTCTCTTCCCCTGGTTCTGGACGGTGCAGGAGATGCATCGCCTTTCCTTTGTTCTTATGCACTTGAGATATCTAATCCCTGTATTGAGCGTAGTGGATGGACAGACGTGCTCTTAAAGAATGAGGGGGTAATTGGGCGAATTCGTCGGGAAAATGGTGGAGGGGCCGGACGCCATGATCGCCATAAATCCAAACCCTTTCAGCCCACCGCCAAAATGCAGATCTGGGAGAGTCTTGCCTCCATTCTGTGGATCTTGCCTCGTCCCTCCTTTTCTGTTTTTTCCTTTTTGCTTTTTCCTTTTATTCCTGGCGTGGCTTTACTCCGAACGTCGTAGCCTGGCCTTGGGCCGTGGATCCGAATATCGTGGTAAGCACCAATATTAGCTAAACTTGCTGCCCCTGAGATGATCCCAAAGAAAATGGAAATTCGGAACTGCTGGGGCCCAATGAACACAGTAGCGGCAGAAACAGCACTGTCTTCAAGGCGGAAGTGCGGCCGTGCTGCACAGCTAACTACGGAGTACCCCTGCGTGGGCAAAATGCAAGTAATTCTTTCGCGTACGAGTACGGAGTATCGTACTCGCAATTTGCTCGGAAACCCCAATTCTTACGTTTATTTTACGTTTTCTCCTCTCATCCGTCGTCTCTCCTGGACCTCGACATAGCGCCACCACTATGTATAATCAGCTGCTACGGCAAGCGTCTCGTCAAATGAAACCCACTACTCCTAATCCACTGAATGGCTGCCTTGGGCTAGGTAGCCGGCATCTGATGATTGTCCGCCTTTCACCACTTCCACTTGATGTCATTTGTGTCTGCCCTCCTTGGCTGAAGAGAATTGATAGTGATCATCTACATCTGTAAAATTGATATGATACGACACACCACACCCATCGCCAACTGGGTAGAAAAAAAGACACGCACTTGAAAAGTGGGACAACGGCCATCAAAGGCCACTAATAGTTTTTGTTGCCCCGCCATCTTCCGCCATCGTTGCGGCCAAAGCCCATGTGGCTTCTTCTCCGAAGTCAGGTGCTGCAATGGTAGATGCTGCTGTGGGCCAGTCGCATGCGTACGAGCGGTATTAGCCTAAATGCCTTTTGAAGATCCGGTGTTTCGTACTGTCCAGGCAATTGCTCGGCCTCGTCCTCGTGTGGAAGCTTGTGCGCAACAGGGGCTGTACTTTTTAGTGGAGGGTTGCGGCCGGGCACGCTCCTTTATTCGGAACCCACCCATCGATATGACGCTCTTAATGCGGGGAACTGTCAGTTATCTGTGTGCCAGGTCCGAATCTCGCTGTTCGGCCTTTATCTCGATCTCTCCAGCCATGCCGACACGCCTGACACGGTTCCACCACTACAGAACTGTCCAATGTCTTGTGATTCACTCTCTATTCTCGAAACATCAACGATCGAGACTCAGATTGTCCTCACCAGACGAGAACTACCCATAACCGAATCTCAATATAATTCCTCCAACATCCCTCCATCTTCCACTCATTTTGATTATTGTAGGAATATCGCACCGGCTTGGGTTCGTTGGCGGAATGGCAGCGGTCCTAATGTATCGGATAGGCGTGCGTGTGAGTACGGAGCGGATCACTTCGCCGTTGCAGTGAGCTTAAGTACGGTGTCTTCAGGTATTAACCCAACTTCCTTAGGTTCAGCCTTCGCCCTGGTGCCACCCCGGGGGCATTTGTGAACGCTACCTGCCGTACTTCAACTGCCTATTGCAGGCAGGGCAGCGGACTGCCATATTGTTTAGAATCGACGGGGATTAAAATGTCAAAAAATATCAGACTTGTGAATCGTGTTTGTGGGGATGGAAAGATTACTGCAGATTACGGAGTAGAGCCTCATAAAAAGAGACAAGAAGGGAATCGTATACCTACACTTGGAAAGGTATTCTTGTATCGTATGGCGGTTAGCGGCCAGTGTGGCTTGAATAGCAATCTGCCCTTGGCTGTAAAAAGTGGCTTCCATTTCAAAGCGGCGCCTAAACGACATAAGCAATCGCTGCCCTTTGAGATCACCGGCTGCGCCACCGGCCGCGGTTTGCAGTCGCCCCTCACTTTCGCATAAAAGCAACCGCGTGCCCATCCGTCTCCCTTTTGGCAATTGGCAACAGCCATATATCGACGATAATGGATCCTTACGAGGCTTGCCCAGACAAGATCCCAGCCAGTGACAGGTATGCGGATGTACCATTCTTTGACCGTTACTACCCTACGCCAGCCGACTTTCGCCCTGATCCCAAATATATGCAGGGCCCCTGGGCTGATGCTGTGGCGTATTGGACATTAGTCCTTGTCCCTCTGCAACGAGTCGTCTCGTATATACACAAACTAAGACGGTGGCCGAGATGTGTTTGCTCTAGGAAGCGTCATTATTAAGTCCAGACACTTGCATGCCGAGCCAACAGATCGACACTTCTCCTATACCGATGCGAACGAGGTGAACGCAATCGCTCTGGCAAAAGAGAAGCTCCAAGTAAAACTGCCAGAATTTACTTCTCAGGAAAGGTATGGTTACTTTTGCACCTTTTTTTCTTTACACGAACTGACCACTTAGATTCATGGCCACTCGGTGCTCGTCCAGGAGAGAGTTCCTGGCGTTGGTCTAAATATCGCCTGGCAGTACATCTCTACAGCCCAGAAAGAAAGCTTTAAGTAGCAGGCGCGCCACATCGTGCGCCAAATGTGCAAGATCCAGCCGCCGCCAGGGCAGACTGCGCGGTCATATGTGGCCCCCGACCCCCACGCCGTCCAGAACAAGGGCATCCAAGTCTTAGAAAACAACCTTCTCTTCTCCAACAGGAATGACGACCCAGACCTATGCTTTATGCACAACGACTTTTCGCAGTCCAACTGTGTAGTAGACAATGACAGGATTGTCGCCCTGATTGACTGGGAAATGGCTGGATTCTTTGGCTGGAAGATGTCCAGCGACGTTCACGTTCAGATTCGGAGCCCGAGGCGGCAAAACTACGCTTCACTGAACCTGTCCGAGGAATTCTTGCATGACATTCTTTTTTGGAACGACCTGCATCAAGAATAAGTGTCTGCTGTCCTTTGACAGGGACTTGAAGGGCGACCCTGGGTTCCGAGAAGCTATGTACAGCTATTTCTAAACCATCCTCGCCACTGCATTGGTTGGTATTCGGAAAGGGCTTTGGTTTGAGTTTCTGCAGGCTGGGCCCGGAGGAATTGTAAGGGTAATTTTTGTTGCGGTGTCTGGAAATGCAAGCGTCCTATGGCAGAACAATGGCCACTAGCCAGCCGTTTATAAAGGCTTCTGTGGTTTACTATCAGTCTTTTTCCTTACAGTCTAACGAATGTTGACAGACAACAAAAGTACAGAAATAGCAAAAAAAAAAACGTATTATGGAGTACAGGATGAGGGAATGCCTATATTTTTGTGGAAACCCCCTATAAAAGGATGTCGTTCGCTTGCTCCAATTGGATATACAATAGGACCAAAAAAACCTCCTCATTGGTCGGTCGCCCCCATAGCCACTAACCATGTAGTTGTATTACTAATGCCAACACATAACAACACGTTGGGTTATGAGGTAAATTAGGCATCCAACTTTACATCTTCCAACTTCACACCTTCCGACCGAGTCGTCCTTTCCGCGATGTCGACGTTAGAGGACCTCCAACGTCAGATAAAGGAACTACAGGAGCGAGAAGAGTTGAGGAAACGCGAACATGAGGAGTTGAGACGCGAACTTGAGGAAGTACAAGCGCAAGCAGAAAAAGAAAACACGCGAGCAGACGTGTTGGAGCATCTCCAAGTCTCAACTCAAGTCCTTGACTACGCCAACAATGCTGAACAACACATGTTGGCAAAGCTGAGACGCGAAAGGGAGGAAGCAGAAGCGCGAGCATACGCAGAGCGTCGCCTAGCGCCGGCTCAATTCCTCGACTACGCCGGCCATGTTGAACAACACATATTTACAAAGTTGAGACGCGAAAAGGGAAGAGGCAGAAGCGCGAGTAAAAAGCGTGAGACGTGAAAAGGAGGAAGCAGAAGCGCGAGCAGAAATGGAGGGACGCGAAAAGGAGGAGGCAGAAGCGCGAGCAGAAAAGGCAACGTTACGAGCAGATGTGTCAAAAGCGCGAGAAGAAGAGGCATCGATACGAGCAGACGTGTCAGAGTGTCGCGCAGCGCCAACTCAATTCCTCGGCCACATCCGCCATGTTAAACAACACATGTTTGCAACATTTTCTTACGAGACTGATCCGAATAAGAACTCCTCGTCCACTGCAACGTCGGTTGCAGAAAAGTTCTACTGACGCTGGCCTGGGTGCACCGCACCAGGACAGCCACTGCCGAAAGCCATGGCCCATGCGAGTGAACTGCTGATTCCGATCAGACTTCACACAAATGGGCACGCAGGCAAATCTGATCAGATTTCCCACTTCAAGGAGGCTCTGGCAGGCGGGCATGCGGTGCACCAAGCAGCGTGGGTTGCATGGCCTAGGGGACTCCTCCCCCTTTAAGAATGATGAGCACGATCGGGAAACGATGGGCAAGAAGGTAGGTGGCGTAGTAGCGGTCTTGACTATTGGTGTGCATGGCTCTCTCTCCCTCTCCTGTGAGGCTACAAATCTGATCGGAAGGCTATATATACACGAATAGTAGGAGGTCTGATCAGTCTCAGCACTCGGAAAGGAAAAACATGACACCGCGTCCCCTGGTGTAAAGGACGTTAGATTAGAGAAGCGGGAGCTTGATGGCAAGGCACAAAGCTACCGCGTCACTACCCGCAGCATTTCCAGCCTTGGACAGATTTCGTCGCTATCCACAACGCGACCTTCAACACCTTGACTACGACCTTTGGCGACAACGCGTACTTTCCGGCGTTTATCCACGTCGAGTGCCTTGGCCAGGACCTTAGCCCCAAGGTGACAAACGAGTTAGGCATCCGCCCGTTTATCCGCGCGTCGATTGAGAAACCGGCTGCGACAGTTGTGTCCAAGTATCTTGAGATTGTAGGCCACAATCATTTCAAAGAGGTCAGGTTTAAAAACACCGTGTACGGGATTACACAAAGTAGCGAAGATGTGATGGAGCCACCCCGGAAGCGGCGGTCCCCTGTGAAGGATATAGGTGTTCCTGACCGATGGCTGCTTGACTACTACGGCGACGACAAGTTTCAACAGATCCTCGTTGGAGAAATCAAGCCCGCCCACACCCTTAACGGAGCAAAACTAAACCGTGTCCTATCTGCGCCGGGCGATAACTTTTTCTTGCGGGCGACTCGGCAAGAGAAAGCATCCACTTCAGGTCAAGTGCCTGGCGAAGTGTATGTGGCCAAGGCACTCTGTCAAGCCTTTCACTACATGATTACCTCGGGCCTTGAGTTTGGCTATGTCGCGACGGGCGAGGGCTTAGTTTTTCTCTGTGTTTTGGAGGAGGACCCCAACACGCTTTATTACTTCAAATCTACCTTTCCTGTCAACAACATTCTTGGTGTGATGGCCATACGAGAACCCCGCGAAACAACCATGGCTCAACTTGCTACTTTATGCATGCTTTCCCTTGGGTCTACCCAACGGCCGCGCAGATGGATCGAGGCTAGGAACAAGGACGTGAAACGGTGGCCCAAGTCAAAGACAGCTCTATCTTCTTTGCCGCTAATGCCTCCTCCATTGCTGCCACATGACAGAGGCAGTGGTGGTGACGGCAGCAGTGGTAACGGTGGTGGTGGTGATGGCGGAGCGTCTAGGTCTAGCACCCAGAGCACCTTAAAACGGCCGCGTTCTTCGTCAACAACGACAGGTGGTAGCACAACAGCAGCACATGGAGCACAGCAGGCCCACTCTGCAATGCCCTTTGTGGCAGAGCCCCCGACTCTGCCATACTGCACACAGGCGTGTCTCCGTGGTCTTTGCTACGGAGGATTGCTAGACGACATGTGTCCTAATGCAAAGCTACACCGGGTCGTCGCACGAGGCAATAACCACGCGCTCACAGCTAACGAAGTCCGAACACGCGTTGTGGCGCAGCTGGCCGAGAACATGGAAAGAGACTGCAAGAGTCTCCTCTACGAAGGCTACTTTGGCCGCTACGGCGTACTCTTCACGATCACGGTAACCGGGTTTGGCTACACATTTGTGGCCAAGGCGGTGTTGGCCGGGAGCCGCGGCATCCTACAACACGAGGCTGCCATATACGCCGCTCTTCAGGACCTCCAGGGCTTGCTCGTTCCTGTCTGCCTCGGCGTGATCGATTTGGAGCGACCGATCCCTCTGATGAACTGCCAGAGCGTGGCGTATATGATGCTGATGTCATATGCAGGCCCGGACCTCCACTCCAAGACTGTGCCGCCGGGTGTGGATTTAGAACTGGAGTCTGAGAGAACACAGCAGGAGCTCTGCGCGGCAGGTCTGTTGAACGACGACATTCACGGAGGCAACCTTGCGTGGAACCGTGAAGTGCTTCATATGATGCAATTTGACTTTGACGACGCATCTATCGAGCCTGTGAGGGAGCCGCCGGCAGCAACAGAGCCATTGCCGCAGCGCTCTCCGCTGCAGGCAAAGAGACATTTGAACGCATTCAACGAGGGTGGCAAATGGGTCGGAGATGACTTAATGAAGAAGCGGCCACGGACGGCGACATAATATGGGCATTGTGATGGTTCTCCTTGCTTCCGTGTGGTACGTGACGCGAGGTTCGATGTTTTCAGTTTGGTTGTAACTTAGAGTACATAATTGGCAAGAATTCCCTCCAAGGAGAGGCAGGAACCGGGGACCGAAATAGATACGCAGCGTCCAGAGTTCATCAAGAGAAGAAGGCAATGCTCCAACTGGTTTTCAAGTGGAAAAGAACGCCTTTCTGATGGCCTCTGTGATAAGATCAATGTCCCCGCCCGCCAGATTTCGTTTGGAGGTGTCCAGCTAGTGCTCGCTGATGACTTCTTCCAGCTGCCACGACAGCCTTCTGAATGTGCTGCGCAACACCCACACATTACGGGAAAGCGCTATCGTAAACAAATAGAGAAAAGCACGCACGGCGACCATCTAGATCGACCTTCGGACCTTCACCTCACCTGCTACAGATCGGACCTTTCGCTTTGCTTATTTGTACTCGTTTGTTGGCAGCACCAGACTACCACTACAGTTCTTTGAATAACAAGACGTTTCCCTTTATGATAATCACTTGAGAATCCAGACCTTAAAGCCCGGCGCACAGCAACAGAAAAATTACTACATAAAAAATAATGTTGAAGGAAAATACTTGTAAGTTATTGAGTACTTATGCTGTATTTGTCGTCGGAGTTAATATACAGCAGCAAAAACGGGCTTGTGGTTTAGTGGTATAATACTCCCTTAGCATGGGAGTGGTCCAGGGTTCGATTCCCTGCAAGTCCATTTTTGCTACGCTTCATTAAGTTGCTTATCTCGAGGACAATATTTTTTTTGCTCTTTGAATATCTTCCCCAATTTGGCTAGAGTTTGTTTGTAGTGCCCGATATCTTTGAGCGACTGCATCATCAGGGTGACGTCTGTCTGACAAAAGACGGACCGTCGCACTATTAGATACGACGCGTTGGTTTCAGCATCTGCTTGCACCCCTTATCATGCCGCTGAATTTCTATGCACAATAGATATTGCTTTATGAGGTTGCATTTGTAACCCTCCTTTCCCTGCCGCCCTCTTTTTCATTTCTGTCTGGAACTGCATATGCAGGCATTCGCTGCAAGTCTCGTCGCGGTCCCGCGCAACTGCTTATTCCTTCTCTGTCTTGCAGCCAAGGATCCACGCGAGTGCGCGAGAGGAGGGAATTAACAGGCGCAAATGCGTAGGCACTCAAGTGCCGAGTTGCACCATACTACCATCAGAATGCGCACAGATGCAAGACATGTGTGTTGCATAGTAGTAGTGGTGATGTGATACTAATACATTCCTATTGGCTTGCTTCAGATTACACATCGATCAAGAACGGTACCGAGATAAGCAACGACCAACATACTTACCTACTCTGTACATTGCCGGGGCTCTTTATGTACCAATGAAGACTATTATTTTTACGCCCATCACACACCCAGCTCTATGGATGGGGTTGTCTACAGAGTACTCCGTACAGGTGGTTTCGTTGGCCGTGAGAGGCACTGGTAAGAGACCGTACGGAGTAGCGTCGTAGCTTTTGTTCGGACTATCTGGGCCGACGTTGCATAGGTGGCATGGAGATGGCAACCGAGGAAGATATCAGTGGGGCCGGTGAGCAAGTTCTGCAAGGATGCTGCTTCTGGACCCATATTTGTCATCTTTGCCTCCCAGCACCCACCCCGTGGCTCATATGGACGCGCGAAACTATTGGCTCGTCCCGCCCTATCGTTAGCTATCACAGGCCGGCCCCTTCAACGGTCCCTCCGCTGGTCTTTTCCCGCGCTTTGTCCCGTCCACCTCTTGACCAGTCCATCTTTTTTGTCCGTCGACAGACACATGCAATGCCGCTACACTGGTGTAGTTTATGCCAGGACACTAGTATGTGTTCCCTTTTGGAGAAGGCCGGAGTTTAACGAGGGACCGCCCTCGTCGTGCTAGCCAAGCTTCGAACCTTGCTGCCCTATTGCCCTCTCTCTGCTCAGGGGACGGCAGGGGACGGCAGGGAAATGCTGGATGGGAGGTTACAAAAAATATCCTCGGTAGCACCCATATAATTTATCTTTACCTCTTATATCCGCCGATTTGGCAGGGGGTGCTTAGAATTGAAACGAGATAACGTCCTGCCATTGTTGTAAAAGAATTGAAGTAAAATACAAACCAACTTCCACTACGCCTAGACAGATATAAAATAGAGCCAAAAAAACGAAGAGCTAAAAATGGACTTGCAGGGAATCGAACCCTGGACCACTCCCATGCTAAGGGAGTATTATACCACTAAACCACAAGCCCGTTTCTTGTTCAGAATTGCTGCCTAGTGCAACTCAAGTTTTCCGCAACTAACTCGTTAAATGCTACTCCATTCATTGGTTTGCGTATTTCTATAGCCATTTCTTTATAACCCTAGTGAATAAATTTACCTAAGCTGTATTATTTTTTCTACGAATGGATTTTTTTTGTCGGGGCCGCGCGTAGTGGCTTCTTATCTACTCTGTACTCTTGGCATTACTCGCTTTTGCTTTTGCTATCTAATCCAACACGCCCACTACGATTAGTTTTGGCTGTTGTGGAAGAATACTTGGCGCTGAGACTTGCCGCATATTAGACTACTAGCAGCCATCGATAAAGTGCTCTTATATCTTTGGTTAGATTACGGACAATGTAAAAGATGGGTGCAGCCGCTAAAACGAACAAGACAGTAAGTTAACTCAGAGCACAAATAAAAATTACGGATTCTAGCTATGTAAATTGCATTTCTGTCAGAAAACATAGAAATACGAAAGATAAGAAAAAAAGGCTAAGAAGACGTAGCAAGTGAGAGAAAAGTGGAGAAGACGGGAAGAAACCCCCCCCCCCCTGCTTTCTTTCACGGAAAAATAAAAACAGAAGATACCTGTCAGTTGCTTTGCCAGCCGCGTGTACACGTACTTGTGCATTTTTGCCAATGCTCGCCACACCCTTTTCAGGGAAGTCCAGGCCCTCTTGAGCACAACGTACAACCCACTTCGGCTTTAATCGGCTTCACCGACTATGTTTTTGTGAAAAGCCGCTTATAATGTTGTGCATATCTGCAAAGGCTAAGTACAACAAATCAGTTGCATACCCCACCCTCCACCAATCCGTAAATTGTATGTCACCAGGAAGATGAATTAAGAGCCCTTACTAATATGCTAACTGCATTTGACGTTTACATCCATGCGAACCAGAAAAGCAAGGAGTCAAATGTGAACAGTCGGTGAGGTAGAGGCGTTGAGAAGTAGTTCCATGCCTCATTTACTACGCTTCTTCATGTTAAAGCGGAACCAGAAAATATGGTCTAGAAAGACGGGGACGCGCAATGAAAGGGAAGTACCACATTGACGCCAAATTGTGTACAGTTGTAAAAACAGCATCTTAAACATAATTTCTCTCAAGACAGCTTTATTATGGGCGATACATGAGCAACGAAGGCAGCGAATGGATTATCCACAAAAGCACTTTAGGAGCTCTTGCACTGTAGCCACTTGCGAGTGATTTTCTGGACAATCCGTTGGTTCCCATATCTGGATTATTTATACGGACTCTTGCCTAGGAAATGTTTTTGGTAATATACCCCCGGACCGAACACTATGGTCTGCACGCATATAGATCGCCGCTAGTAATATGGATGCATTTTGTTTAGATGATTAATCCATAAGCTTATCCGATATGGTGTAATGGCTAACATCGGTCGCTCTCACCGACCAGCTCGGGGTTCGATTCCCCGTATCGGAGTCACTATTTTTCTTGTGCAAGGCTCGCGCTTGATTATCTTCAACTACAGCTATTTTTTTTCTTCTCGTATAAACTAAACCGTGTAAAGAGCAGCCATATCGATGGATCAAACACGCGTAACTCGACAAATACCGTCAGTGGGAAAATGTGTTCTTACTTTTGGCGTACAGACACTCCCTGCTTGTGTTTTTTGTATACACTGCTGTACCCATGACTTGAACGGAGACCGTTGTTCAATTACTGATAGAATTCCGTTCAGAAGAAATCCGTGAGATACTGTTGCTTTGATGTGCTTGTCATCGATGAACTGAACAGAACGTGAAAGGCACTTGCGTGCATACAGAGTTCATTGATGGCACTCGCGTATTTATTTACGTGACATCACTACCTCTGCCTGAGGCGCGTTCCTGCCCAAATAAGAAGTTTCCGGAAAAAAATGTCTGGGTCTTCCCGGAGAATTTTATTCTTCCTTTCCTTGCTTCATCAAACGAAATATCATAATTTTTCTTCCCGCCATCTTGCTCGACATCACAGCGTCTCATATCCATTCCATCCAAGCAGCTAATAATATCACATCCAACAATATGGACTACGCAGACCTCTTCATAAACGTGAACGCGGGAAACATATGTATTATGGAAGACGACGACGTCGGCCTTGTAATCGATACTGAGGGCAATACCGTTTGGACCGCAGGCATAAACACCACAGATCACAGGACGACTGGGCCCGGCGAGTCATTGCCAGCTAAGCCAAGCGGCCTGGAAAGCTTTCCTCCATTCGTTGATGCAAACACTCCCGGGGCGGGCTCTGGCACTGCTTCCATTTCTGGGACGGGGATAGAAGGCCCGACTTCTGGGGCCAGCAACGTGAAGTCGTGCTTCTTACCTCCTGCTCCTATCAACAAGCGGTATACCTCCAGAGCGAAAGCATGCTTTCTTGCCCAGGGACGAGATAACGATCCTCTTCGACCGCTCCATCCGTTTGCCAGGTTCGAGAACTACACCGAGCCCTCCGCAATCAAGGCCCATTACATCGAGGCAAAGGAGGCTTTAAAAGCCCGTGGTCTGCTAGAGGATGCTCCTCGCGGTCGTCAGGCTGCAGGCAACAATCGGTCGCGGGCTCGGGCTTCGGCGGGCCAGTCTAGGAGTCAGAGAAGCGCAAGTATCGCCCCAAAACGTGAAATCTCGACTTGAGCAAGGGACTAACGAGCAGACTGTATTCAGTGCATCAATGAATGATCGCATGCGAGGAGAAATAGAATCAGACTGAATGCAAGATAAGACTACAACGGCTTGATCTGGTTGGGAGTCGTTCCGCGGCTATGGCCTAGGTTTACAAGTGCCTGCCACGACGATTGTTCGTTTTGCTCTTTTATTTGCCCGTTATTTCGAAATGGAGAAGTGAAATTCCCAGTGAGTCCATTCCGGCGGGGTCGGGTGTTTTTGGTTCCGAAGAAATGTCTCCAAGTCAGCCTTGTCATGCCGTGTATCTTTCTGTCAGAATATGTTTTTCCGCTAAGGTTTCGTGGCATCAATCGACGAGCAGAAGTGCAAATCCAGTTGCCCAGGCCTGTACTAATTTAAAAATTACAGTTCTTTGTTTAGACCGCTTTCCCTCGTCACCAGACTCTGTCGATGTGTGCTTTGGTTTCTCTTATTTTGACAGCTCCATTCAGAGCCACAATCATCTGCCTTATCGGGCCCCTGCATCTTCCCTTTGACGTCGCTGGCTGTCTTGTGGTTGGATGCTGCGATGGCCAGGTCCGCGTCCTCGCATGCCTTGGGCCGCTCCAGCTGCGTGGCAAGTTTGTTGTTGCACACGAATATGTTCTGGTTCTCGAAGAAGAATCGGTCGATATCTTCGAGCGGCCTCCGGGCCGTTTCGGGGTAGAACAGGTACGCGATAGGTACAAACGATGCACAGATCACTGCCCAGATGATCCAGGAGCGGTACCCAATGTTGGCTAAAGAGACTGGAGTAATTTCTGCCACCATGCAAGAGCCCCTGACGCGGAAAGCCAGCGCGTTGACCTCGGTTGGATACAGCCAGGGAACTCCCAGCGCTACCCATGACAAAATGAAGAACGAGACGGCCAAGATGCCAAGCTTCCGGCTGGAACACTTTCCGGCTTCAGATAGGCCAAGACATATGGCAATGACGGGCCAACAGATCACGCAGGCTGTGGCTGAGCTCATCACGCGGCGCCGGCCGTAACGCTCAATGGAAAACTAGGCCATGACGGAGAAGGAGAGACAGTCCATGGAGACGGCTGCAGCCAAAATGCGGACCGTGAATACCACCCAAGATCATCCACCTCAACACGCCTGCAGGGCCTCGACCGCTGAGCAGCTGCCGTCATGTTTATCCCAGGGCGTCGTGCTCCTTGTCCAGGACATCCTTGATGATGGAGAACTGCGTGCTGATCGAGGCAGAAGAAGGCGTTTACCCATTGCCCTCAAGGGCTGCTAGGACCTCGCAGGCCGCCTCGTAGCGGCCCTTGCGGATCAGCAGCCGCGGCGAGTCTGGAAGCATGCACATGAGCCAGATGAGGGCCGAGAAGACTGGATTTCTGTTAATTGAATGCATGCAGGAAACTGGACGGAACTGAAATGCCAGCGTCAGCCAGTTGGAGATGGCAAAGCCCGTGATGCAGTTGGCCATCTGGGTGATGGTGACCTTGCCGCGACTGCGAATCTTGGGTGTCTCAGACTGCCACACGCCGGCCGTGGCCGTATTCATGCCCGTCCCATGCCGGCGACCACGCGGCCGACATACATCTGTGTGGGCCCATACGCGGCCGCCTGGACGACGGCGCCGAAAGCCACCACGCTGCTGCCGAGAACGAGCACGTGTGGGTGGCCAAGCCGATCGCCAGTGAAGAGGGTTGATAGCGCGCCCGCAAAGCAGCCGAGGTTGTACACAGAGGTCCTTGCGGCCCATGGTGGCGATCTTTACCTGTTCTGGTCCAATGACACGACACAGAAAGCAAAACGACTGCATGCCGACTAGACTGTCATCAAGCAGCCATCTTTCACCAGGATGTAAGGCCTTCTGTTGGGTGGTGTGATTGCGTTGCTTCTGTGATGGCTGTGATGGCTGTGATGGCTGCATCCAGACACAGCAACCAAGATCAAACACTGCTTGATTTCCCGGCCGAAGGGAGCTTTTGCTCATTGTTCTTCTTTACCCAACGCCCCTGGAATTTTCCAAATCTGGAGTAGAAGAACAGCCCTTAATGCAGCATCACAGGCCAACGAGAAGTAGTGTTTTCGCCAGTGCCTCCTGGCCTTGGTGTGGACTTTGCTACGCTTGCAGAAAGGCGCTGGCGGTCGTCATACGCTTTCTTCGCGGACTTCTTAGACGGAAGTGCAAAAAAATCTGACAAGAGTGGGACTCGAACCCACGCGTGTTTCCACACTAGCAAGTTCCAGGAATCCTGAAGCTAGCGCCTTAACCGCTCGGCCATCTTGCCATTTGACTTGTTGAAGCTTGCAACGATAGCGGCTGAAAGGTGGGGATCCCACTACGATTTGGAAGCACGCGTTGGCCATTGAAGGGAGATCCTGACCGATTACCTCGGAGGAGTGATGTTTTTCGTGGTGCTCTGAGGATTCAGTGACACTGATTTCAACCAGAGCTATCGTGCACAGAGCAGGGGATTACTGGCATTTCCACGGAATGCAAGACAGGAAACGGAAGCTAATGCAGCATATAAACAGGGCTTGCCAACTCTCTAATTCAAACATTAACCCCCCTCTTCGCTTTTAGCTTCACCACTGCCTTCCAAGGGCAAGGCGCTCATGGTTTGTGTCGACCGGTTATTCACCAGTCTGCCATGTCTACCATGGGCAGCTGCCGCACCACCCAGCGGTCTTTGTTCTCGCTGGCCTCTCCCCATTCTTTATGTCTGCATCCACTTCGTTTACTCTATTCACCGTCGTGCAAGGTGGATCTGGGCAGTGACGCTTGGCATCAACTCTCCGTTTCAGCCATACTCTGTACGCGCGGTGGGTTATGAAGTCACTACGGAGCGGAAGCCACACACGCTGGGGTCGAATAGGTCAGCATAACGGTATCAGCTACCAAGGCCTGCAAGGAGGTTTGATTAAAGTCATTTTCCCACGCAAATGGTAGCACATGGTGAGAGAAAATTGTCATTATACTCTTAGTACAGTAAGCTAATTGGCAACGTGTCCGTGGCACTTTATCGTCTATAACCTACGCAATGAGACGATAGATACAAGCATTTGCACTCCCCGGGGTCGCATTCCTCTTAGGCGCCCTTAAACAAAAAAAATCTAGAAGGAAAACGAAGCTGCTTAGAGCAGCATGACGAGGGCCGCAATAGAAACAAACAAAGCACCGGTGTGGGTAGCCAGAGTTGAAGCACCGGCCGTGACCACGGCCGAGGCGGCGGTCGAGACCGCAGTCGAGCTGGAGCTGACTGCGACAGTGGTGGCGGTGCCGGCGGTGCTGCCAGAGCTGGAGCCAGACACGGAGCCAGAACCAGCCACAGGGCTGGATCCATACACGGAGCTCGAGTTGTAACCTGTGGTGGAGTTGTACACGGTGGTGGTGTTGTAGCCAGCGCCGGAACCAAAGATGGGACCAGTGCCGGAGCCGCTGCCGGGGCTTGATCCAGAGCTGGAGCCCGAGCTGGAGCTGGAGCTGGAGCTTGTGTCGGAGCTGGAACCCGAGGTGGTGTCAGAGGTGGTGCCCGAGCTGGACTCGGAGCTGGTGCCAGAGCTGGTGCCAGAGCTAGATCCAGATCCAGATTCGGAGCTGGAAGAGCTAGAGCTGGAGCCAGAGCTGGAGCCAGAGCTAGAGCCAGAGCTAGAGCCAGAGCTAGAGCTAGTGCCGGAGCTGGAGCCCGAGGCAGAGCCAGCAATAGCGGCAGCAGTGGCCTCAGTGGCAACGGTGGAGTAGACAGCCGTGACGGTGCTGCCGCTCATGACGTACGAGACGATGACAGTCTCGGTCGACGAGGACGACGACGACGACGACGAGCCAATCTCGGCGGTGACAAAGACGTAGCCGCCCGTGCAGCTGTCGCAGGCCTGGGCGGTGTACACGACGACGTCGGAAGAGACGGTGGTGCTGTCGCAGGCAACGGCGCGGTAGACGGTCAGGCCCTGGGCAATGGCCGTGGTGACGTCAATGACGACGTAGGAAACACCGCCCTTGCAGCCGCACTCCTCGATGACGTAGACCACCTCCTCGACGGACGGGGTGGTCGTGCACTCGACAAAGATAAAGTAGATGCTGATGTCGATGACCGTGGTGGTGGGCACGACGGTCGCCGTGGCCGTGACGGCCGTGCTGAGGCCGCCCACCGTGGTGGTCGAGCCACCAATGACGGTGACGGTGCCGCCGACGCAGGTGGTGACGGTGACCGTGGTCGTCTCGACGGTGGTGGTGGTGGCGACGGCAGCAGCAGAGGCGCCGACAGTCGTGGCGACGACCGTGGTGACACCAGAAGCAGCACCAGTAGCCGTGACAGTGGTGGTGTCGGTGGCAGCAGCAGTGCTGGAAGCAGCAGTCGAGGCGACAGTGCTGTTCGAGTAGATGCCAGACGAGGCAGCACTCGACGAGACGGCACCAGAGGCAGAGCTCGCGGCAGTGGAAGACGAGACAACAGACGACGACGAGGTGGAGTTGTCCATGACGTAGACGACCAGGAGGTCATCCGTCGGCAGCGTGTCACGACGACGGAGGCTGGAACGGGCGCCACCGCAGCCCTCGCGGGAGTTGCCGGGGCATGGCGTCAAGCACTTGTCCTTGGCGTAGAGGACGTTGCCGGCATTGGAGCCGAAGCAGTAGCAGTCCCTGGCAGGGAGGGTCAGTCAGCGGGACAGCCGGGGCAGCAGAGGAGAGGGGGGGAGGCCCGGCTTACGTAGAAAAGATTCCGGCAAAGGGGTTGCCGTCACAGTTGGCGACACAGCGATCGAGGTCCATGGCGGCATCCGTCCACTTGGAGGTGTAGCCGTGGTCCGTCGATGGGCCGTAGCAGCCGGTGAAGACGTAGCGCCCGATGCGCGGGGGGATGGTCGGCGTGATGGTGGTAGACGACGTCGGCGTGGACACGGTCGAGCTGGGGGCCGAGGACGACGCCGGAGCGGACGACGACAGCGGCGAGCTGCTCGAGGCTCCGGTGCTCAGCGGCACAGAGCTGCTGGCCGCAGAGCTCGTGGCCGGGGTAGAGCTGGTGGCGTTGCTGAACGGCACCGACGAGCTGGAAGCCACGGAGCTGCTCGAAGGGGCCGTGCTGAGCGGCACAGAGCTGCTGGCAGTGCTGCTGGCAGGAGCAGAGCTGGTCGAGTTGCCGGCAGTGCTGCTGGCGGGGACGGAGCTGCTGGCAGAGCTCGTGGAGTTGGTAGAGCTGCTGGAGGCGGTGCTGGCAATAGACGAGCTCGTGGAGTTGGTGATGGAGCTGCTGGAAGGAGTGCTGCTGGAAGCAGTGCTGGCAATGGACGAGCTCGTAGAGTTGCTGATGGAGCTGCTAGAAGCGGTGCTGCTGGCAAGAGTAGAGCTCGTGGAGTTGCTGGCGGAGCTGCTAGAAGCAGAGCTGCTCGTAGGAGCAGAGCTCGTGGAGTTACTGTAGGCAACCGACGAGCTGGCCAGCACGGAGCTGCTGGTTGGTGCCGTGGTAATCGGTGCAGAGCTGCTCGACGCCGAGCTTGTAATGGCAGAGCTGGTGGAGTTGCTTGCGGTGCTGCTGGCAGCGGTAGAGCTGACGGGAGCCGAGCTCGTAGAGTTGGCAACAGAGCTGCTGGAAGCGGTGCTGGCAATAGACGAGGTCGTCGAGTTGGTGACAGAGCTGCTTGAAGCGGTGCTGGCAATAGACGAGCTGGTAGAGTTGCTAACAGAGCTGCTGGAAGCGGTGCTGCTCGCTGGAGCAGAGCTCGTCGAGTTGCTCACAGTGCTGCTGACTGGCGAAGAGCTGCTTGCACTGCTTACCGGTGCAGAGCTGGTAGAGTTGCTTGCAACAGAGCTGCTGGCAGAGCTGCTGACAGCCGTGGAGCTGACGGCTGAGCTGGTAGAGTTGCTGACAGAGCTGCTGGAGGCAGTGCTGCTGGCAGCAGTAGAGCTGATGGCAGAGCTGGTAGAGTTGCTCACAGAACTGCTAGCAACAGAGCTGCTGGCGAAGGAGCTGCTGGCGGGTGTCGAGCTGCTAGCAGAAGACGAGGTAGAGTTGCTGGCAACAGAGCTGCTTGCTACGGTGCTGCTGGCCGAGCTGCTCATTGAGCTGCTGACTGCGCTGCTGGCAGAGCTGCTAACAACGGAGCTGCTGGCAGAGCTGCTCACTGGCACGGAGCTGCTGGTAGAGTTGCTAGCCACAGAGCTGCTGGCAGCCGAAGAACTGGCAGCCGAAGAGCTGACAGCAGAAGAGCTGACAGCAGACGAGGCTGTGGACGAGGCTGCGGACGAGCTGACTGCAGACGATGAGACGGCAGACGAAGACACGGCGGATGACGAGGCAGTAGACGAGACGGCGGACGACGAGCCAGACGACGAGACAGACGACGAGACAGCAGACGACGAGCTGACTGCCGACGAACTGGCTGCCGACGAACTGGCTGCCGACGAACTGGCCGACGACGACGCGACCGACGACTCAGACGCAGTCGAGCTGACCGTGGACGAGGTGGAGCTCTCGGCCACGCTCGTCGGGTTGGACGAGGCCGTTGTGGAGTTGACCAGGTTCTGTCTGGCCCATTTAAAGTGCGGCCGGTTCATCTCGCGGTTCTGCAGCTCCTGGCGGGCAGCATCCGAGTCGACGGCGGCGGCCGAAGCACTGGCCGCGAGGCCGACGGCCAGCAGCTGGAAGATGGACTTGGTCAACATCTCTGGGCGTGTCCAGTCTCACGTGCGGAGGTCTCGCTTTGGTTGCGCTGGTGCACAAGAGACAGCCCGGTACAACTGGGCGAGGCTGTTGAATAAAGAGCGAGGGGGGTGGGTTAGTACGCAAAACGAATGACTGTGGTTGAGTTTGTGGGAGAGTCCAGTTGGGGCAGAGAGGCCGCGGGTCGCCTTAAATATACATCTTACCGGTCATCTTGAGGAATGTGTCTCAAAAAAAAAGGGGGGGGGGGGGGGGGGGGGGGGAGAACACCCCCCAAAACCCCCCCCTCCAACGCAGCAACGGCTACACA
>JANSMH010000105.1:0-80667 GCA_029299595.1 Grosmannia serpens
GGGTCGGTGGGCGGCGTGGGCATGTTCTGGAGGGGGGGGGTGGGGGGGGTCTGTGGGGGGGGGGGGTGGGGGTGGGGGGGGGGGGCATTTCCGGTCGAGGGGGGATCGCGCAATCCAGTCCTCCGGGCGTCACCACGGCGCTCCACCGCACAGGAGGCAGCAAGGGTATGAACGGGGGGCCATGCTGCGAGATGGCCGTTGCACGGCTGATCATTTCCCAGACGACCGCTGCTCGACCGCGATCGAGGCCGTCCGCAGAATCGGGTGCGGTGGTCGAGAGCTAGAAGCTGGGCTGGGCTGCGAGAAACAGTGTCTTTGCGTTCTAGCCTGGGTGCACGCATTTGCCACCATTCTACTATGTATGTGGTTTAACTACCCCCCTGTAGCTGTGGGCCAGCGGATGGTGCAATGTAGGCTCTTGGCACCGTGATGGAACTGGATGGCTAATCATCGGCAGGCTAATTTGGATAAGGTAGTTGCGTTGGATGCCGATACGAGTCCGGAGTGAACAACAGACGCAGCGACGATGGATTGCACGCGTGGTGCTGTCTCACGCCCGTCTGCTGTTGGACTGGATGTGTGATGCCGCGACGGCAATTGGACGAGTGGTGGCGATGGCGTGTTGACATGTTGGAAGGCGGCCGTTAGCTCGATGTCGATTCCCACGCCAAAAAAAAACGACTCCTGGCGGTACGAAGGGACCTTCCTAATTCGGAAAGAGAGGCCTGGTCGTGGCTGCCCCGTTTCGCAACCACGGAGTATTAGGGGGTTATTGCGTGCACGATACCGGCCTTCCTAAACGGCATCAGCCAGACATCGCTTCGCAGTGGGTGTTGGGAGTGGATCGCGTCGCTGATTGCACCATCAGCCAGGAGCACATGAGCGTGAGGGAGAAGCCAAAAAGGGCTATAATATGGGAGCATGGGGACGGCGATCGTCTCTGTTGGCCGGGAGTGCTGGCTGCTTCCCCTTGTCCTGCCATTGGAGCTGCCGAGAAATCTGCGCAGTCAAGAGGGGGGCATTGAAAGTTAAGGCCGTCTGTCCTTGTTCCTGTTCCTCTCTCTCTCCCTCTGCCATCCTCTCCCACCCCCCCCGTCCTCTCCATCTCTGCCCTCTTCTCTTCCTGTCCCCGCACAGAACACGAGAGCCATGGCCGAGACGGTGGCTGAAAAGACGGCCGTGCTGGCGGCGCCGGTGGCGGCCGCCGACGACGAGAAGCTGGCGCTGGATGGCGCGCTCAACGACGAGCTGCGGGCGTCGGGGCTGGCGAGCCTGCCCGGCAGCGACACGGACGACGAGGTCGTCATCCGGACGGGCGCGGACGCGGCGCACCACCTGCTGTCGATGCGCGACGACTTTGACAAGGCGCTGACGGCGCGCAGTCTGGTGTTGGCGACGGGCCTGGCGGCCTTCCAGGCGGTCATGAGCCAGATCTACACGTTCAAGCCGACGGTGGTGACCATCTCGGGCACGTTCATCGTGCTGATCGGCTACTTTGTCGGCAACGCCTGGGCCAAGTTCCTGCCGCGCGGCGACCACCAGCTGGCGCGGTGGCGGGAGAAGAACGGCATTCCGGCGGGCGGCGTGGTGGTGGTCGACGACGACGGCGGCCAGACGGTGACGGCAGCCGCCAGCGCCAGCACGGCCAGGCCGCCGCTCTGGATCCGCGCGCTGGTGCTGCTCAACCCCGGCCCGTGGACGCTCAAGGAGCACGCCGTGTGCTCCATCACGGCCACGTCGGCGTCCAACGCGTCGGCCAGCGTCATGGTGTTTGCCGCCCAGAACCTGTTCTACAGCATGGACGTCAGCGCCACCACGGTCATCCTCAGCACCATCTCCATCGGCCTCTTCGGCTACGGCCTGTGCGGCGTCCTGCGCCCCATCACCGTGTGGCACGTCGAGTCCGTCTACTGGAGCACGCTGCCGACGGTCAAGACGCTGCAGGGGCTGCACTGGCAGGACGTGAAGAACTCGCGGCCGCTGCGCTTCTTCTGGTACAGCTTCGTCGGCATGGCCGCCTACGAGTTCTTCCCGGCCTACATCTGGCCCTGGCTCAACTCCATCTCCGTGCCGTGTCTGGCCGCCATGCACACGACCGGCAACAAGGCCTCGATCCTGACCAACATCTTTGGCGGCTCCATCAACAACGAGGGCCTGGGCCTGTTTAACTTTTCCTTTGACTGGCAATATGTGAGTGGGAGAGAGAGGGAGGGAGAGGGAGAGAGAGGGAGAGAGAGGGAGAAAGAGAGAAAGAGAGAGAGAGAGCCAGACTGCTGACAAAGCCGCAGATCACCTCGTTCAACACCTCGCTGCCCCTGTCGCTGCAGCTGCACTCGCTGGCCGGCTACATTGTGTGCTACGCCGTCATGCTGGCCATCTACTACTCCAACGCGTGGAACTCCAAGGTCCAGCCGTTCATGTCGACGCGCCTCCGCACCGCCTCCGGCGCGACCTACCCCGTGGCCAAGGTGTTTGTCGACGGCGTGCTGGACGAGTCGGCGCTGGCCACGTACGGCGTGCCGCGGCTGGCCGGCTCGTTTGCCTACGCCATGTTCATCGCCAACGCCGCCATCGGCGCCCTCGTCGCCCACTGCTTCCTCTTCTGGGGCGGCGACGTGCGCCGCGCCTTCCAGAGCGCCCGCGTCGGCAGCTACGACGACCCGCACCACAACCACATGTCCAAGCACTACCGCGAGACGCCCTGGTACTGGTACATTGCCGTGCTCGTCATCAGCTTCGTGCTCGGCATCATCGTCGTCGTGAAAGAGGACGTCACCCTGCCCGTCTGGGCCTACATCGTGTCGCTGCTGCTCGGCATGTTTATCGCGCCGCTCAGCACCCTGCTCTACGCCCGCTACGGCAACGGCATCGCGACCAACAACCTGTCCAAGATGATTGCCGGCCTCGCCATTCCCGGCCGCCCCGTCGGCAACATGTACTTTGCCGCCTGGTCCCACAACGTCATCTCCAACACCGTCACCCTGTCCAACGACCTCAAGATGGGCGAGTACCTCAAGATCCCCCCCCGCACCATGTTCCTCACCCAGATCTACGGCACCGTCCTCGGCGGCTTCATCAACTACGCCGTCATGATCTCCATTGTCAACGGCAACCGCGACCTGCTCGTCAACAGCAACGGCAGCTCCTCCTGGAGCGGCGCCACCATCCAGTCCTACAACACCAACGCCGCCTCCTGGGCCCTCGCAAAGTACCTCTACAAGACCGGCGCCCCCTATGCCATGGTGCCCATCGGCCTGGCCATCGGCTTTGGCATTGTCGCCCTGCACCGGGTCGTTGTTCACGTGAGTTTTGTACTTCCTCGTTTTCCGCTTCGTCTTCTCCTCGTCCGCCCACTAACACCCCCCCCCCCACCCCCCCCCCCAGTTCTACCCCAAGATCCGCGGCTTCAATCTCCGCGACATCAACATGCCCCAGTTCATCCAGTACGCCGGCTTCATCCCCTACAACGCCTCGCAGACCTGTGTCATCTGGAGCCAGCTCTGCGCCGGCTTCTTCGTCCAGTTCTACCTGCGCCGCTACAAGCCCAGCTTCTTCAAGAACTACATGTACCTCATCACCGGTGCCTTTGACGGCGCCGCCCTGTTCGTGCTCTTCATCCTGTCCTTTGCCGTCTTTGGCGCCGGCGGCTCGTCCAAGCCGTTCCCGACCTGGTGGGGCAACAACGCCGACGGCTACTACGACCTCTGCCCGACGGGCTCTTAAGCCAAGGGGAACACTGGGGCGAGGAAGGAAGGGGAGAAAAGGCTTACATCCCTTATGTGTGTACGGCCTGGGAGGAGCTTTTCATTCATGCTGCCCGACGGGTCTTTGTAAGATACCTTGAACAGCTCAGATAATATGACTCATCACTGCATACGTATCTCTCATGGCCACTTCAACTTTGCTCTCCGTTTCGTACATCCCACCGCTAGACGTTGGATGATGGAGGTTGTCATAAGCTTCCGCTCGGGTAGATCCATGGTTGCGCCGTCTTTTCCCGGCACCAAAGTGGTGGGGAAGTAAGCATCCTCAGAATTGACCCGTCCCCGACTCGATTCTCACATCGCGGCGCAAAACCCACTACGTATTGTGGGGAGACGCTCACGAGCCGGCAGGGCTTACTGGACAGGGTTTTATATCCGGCTGTCGAAAAGGTAAGATAAAAAGAGAGCAAGGGCGCCCTGCCGCGCGCGCGCCTTCCCCATCCCGCGCAGGCAGGCGCAGCCGAGGAAGGTGCGCCCACGAGAGGGGCACGGCAGCCTATTGTCACGTGGATACAATCGTAAGATATCTCGCACGAGACAACGCTTTCCGTGGCCAAGAACAGCATCGTCTCTCACCCATGTCGTCGTCAGCCGAGCAGGAGCGCGTGCGCCGCGCCATGGCGGTGCGGACGCGCGACGCGCACTTCCGCCGCCGGCGGGCCGTCCAGGGCGAGAGCGACAGCGTCACCGGCCGGCTGCTGGCGCTGCCACGCGGCGCCATGGGCACGGCCTACGACGACGTGCCTCTGGTCGAGCCGGCCGACGTGGACCTGCAGCAGCTTCGCGGCTTTCCGGCGGCGGTGGCGGCGGCCTGTCGCGGGGGGCCGGTCCACGTGCTGGCCGACGCGCTGGCCGTGCACGGCGGCGGTGGCGGTGGCGGCCAAACGCCCGCCTTTCTGCACCACGGCCTGGTGCTGGCGCTGGCCGCCGGCCACGTCGAGGCGGCGGAGCTGCTGCTGGCGCGCGGCGCCCCGGTGCTGCGGGCGACGCCCCAGGTGATTGTTGACGGGCTGCCGTCGTCGTCGTCGTCGTCGTCGTCGTCGCCGGCGCTGTCGGTGGACCGCCAGGTGGCGCTGTTTGCCGTGCTGCAGCGCCACGGCTGGACGCCCAACACGCCGGGCCACTACGGCCGCGTGCTGCTCCCGACGGTGGCCGCCCACACCGGACGCGGCGACAGCGGCAGCAGCAGCAGCAGCAGCAGCCTGGCGCTCCTGCGCTGGTTCCTCGACCACGGCGCCGACCCACACCGCGGCGTCCAGGCCGACTGCCGCGACCGCGGCGGACCCTCGGACACGGCTTCGGGCCAGGCCCTCGAGGCCGCCGCCGGCCGTGGCAGCGCCGCCGCCGTCGCCGTGCTGCTGCAGGCCGGCGCACGCCTGCACTACGGCTTCCCGCTGCACGTCGCCGCCGGGGCCGTGCACCGGCCGTCGTCGTCGCTTCAGGCCGCCCGCGCCACCGACGACTTTGACGTCCAGCGCCTCCAGGCCATGCAGGTGCTCGTCGCCGCCGGCGCCGACGTCAACCAGGCCCGCACCACCCGCCACATGCAGCCCGACTACCCGCTCATCGCCGCCATCACCGCCGGCGCTGCCGACCGCGTGCGCTGGCTGCTGCGCCACGGCGCGGACCCGCACCGGCGCGGGCGCTACGGCAGCGCCGTCGAGTGGGCGCAGAAGGCCGGCGACGAGGCCGTGCGGCAGGCCATGGCAGAGGTGCGGGCGGAGGAGGCGTTGGCAAGGGAGGCGTTGGCAACGGTGGTGCTGGCAACGGAGGTGCTGGCAACAGAGAAAATGCCTGCGGGCGATACTGTGGGAGAGGGAGGAGAAGGTACGACTGAGAGCTGATGACAGCCAGGCCGGTTTGACTGCGCGAGGCAGATGGCAGAAGGCAAGTCCTGCTCAGCCAGCGGGATTGGCTCTAAAAGGCTCTTCATTCAGAGGGAGACGTCCTTATACGAGTGAGGGCGGTAGATTGTAAGATACTTGCATCCAGCAGCTACTTGGACAGATCAAAGTGTTAACGGTGGGCTTCAAGTGTTTTCAGCCGTGTTTTAGTGTATTTCGCCTGTAGTACGCCTGGAGCGCTGTAGTACGCTGTAGTACGCCCACTTGCTCACGTGGTCGTCAACCGCACGTGCCTTCATCACGTGCACTAGGAACTCGATAACATAATTCCGAAAGGTCGATAATCGTCAACGTCTCCACGCGCCTCCTGACAGAGCACGTTGAAGCTCGCTGGCTGCCTGGTGCATACGGCGTTGCAAACTGACCAGCTTTCCGAACCAGCACAGGGACGCGTCTAACAGGACCGCGTCCGGACGGCATGCAGCAGGGCCCGTCGCTACGCCGCCCCCGACAGCAACCAGCCGGCTCACCGACGGCCTCTCGCGATGGGCGACCGTTTCAGCCTGGCGGTGCCGGCCGTGGCCAGCATCAAGGCGATTGAAGACGCCAAGAAGGCGCAGGCGGCGATCTCGGCGCTGTGTGCGGAGACGGGGCAGGAGCTGCCGCCGTACGAGCTGTCGGAGCTGATCGGCAAGGGCAGCTTTGGGCGGGTGTACAAGGCGGTGGACAAGGCGAGCGAGCCGGAGCGGGTGGTGGCGGTCAAGATCATCAACATCGAGGAGGGCGACGCGCTGGGGCCGGGCGGCGCGGTGGACACGTTTGGCGACATCATGAAGGAGGTCAACACGCTGAAGCTGCTGGGCCAGGCGGGCGCGCGCAACATCAACGTGGTGCTGGACTCGCTGCTGGTGGGCCAGTCGGTGTGGATCGTCACGGAGCACTGCGCGGGCGGCAGCGTGTCGACGCTGATGCGGCCGACGGGCTTCCTGATGGAGCGGTGGATCATCCCCATCCTGCGCGAGGTGGCCGAGGCCGTCTTCTGGGTGCACCGCCAGGGCATCATCCACCGCGACATCAAGTGCGCCAACGTGCTCATCACGGCCGCCGGCGGGATCCAGCTGTGCGACTTTGGCGTCGCCGGCATCGTCGAGTCCAAGTTCGACAAGCGCAAGACGGTCACCGGCACGCTGCACTGGATGGCGCCCGAGCTGTTCAACCAGAACGTCTCGTACGGCACCGAGGTCGACATCTGGGCCTTTGGCTCCATGGCCTTTGAGGTCGCCTCGGGCCTGCCGCCCAACGCCCGCGTGGCCATCGACCCGTCCGACTTTGGCTCCTACCTGGGCCAGCACAGCCCGCGCCTCGAGGGCGGCCAGTACTCCAAGGCCCTCAAGGACCTGGTCGCCTTCTGCCTCGTCGCCGACCCGGCCCAGCGCCCGTCCATCGACATGGTCCAGCGCCACCCCTACATCGCCGGCACCGCCGCCGCCTACCCGACCGAGTCGCTGTCCACGCTCATGTCGGCCTACCGCCTGTGGCAGTCGCGTGGCGGCGGCCGCCTCTCGCTCTTCTCCGCCGGCGGCGCCCAGGGCGCCAGCCAGGAGCCCGTCGAGCGCTCGCCCGACTGGGACTTTGACGACGACGACGACAACGCCCTCTTTGCCCCCGACGACGCCGCCGACGCCCAGACCGTCTATGCCGCCTACGGGCTCTCCGTCGACGGCGCCTCCGCCACCGACACCGACGCCTCCTCGTCCGCCAACGCCTCCTCGTCCGCCACCACGCTGACCCGTCGTCGGCGCCGTCGGCCCCCCCCCCATATCAAGCGCCTCGAGGTCCCGCTGGAGAAGATCTTCAACCCCAACACCCTGACCAGCTACCAGGACAATGCGCGCGCCATGTACGGCAGGGCCGCCTTCCTGTCGCCGCAGTCCGACCTGCCGCTGCGCGAGGACGCCAAGTACGCCGTGCGCGAGTCGCTCATCGACCTCGACGCCTCGCTCGTGCCCAACGACGAGGAGACCATCCGCGGCCCGCGCCGCTCCAGCGTCTCCCTCGACCTCACCCGCCGCCGCACCCAGGACTGGACCTTTCCCACCGCCGAGCTGCCCTCGTCCACCTCCGACATCATGCCCTCCTCCTCCTACGTCGACTGGTCCAGCGACGTCGACTACGACCGCCCGCCCAAGTCCGCCCGCCTGACCCAGGAGTGGACCTTTCCCGTCGCCGATGCCGCCGCCGCCGCCGCCGACCTGCCTACCCTCGACCTGCCCGGCAGCGACAGCACCTCGCCCATGAGCCACTTTGACAGCGCCGCCGCCGCCGCCGCCGCCGCCGTCGCCGTCGCGCCCGCCCCGGCGTTGTCCCACCGCAACTCGGCCATGAGCCTGATCGATCTCGACATGAGCATCGTCGCCAACGAGCCCCCGTACCGCCCGTCCACCGCCATCTCCGAGGAGACCGCCACCGGCTCCGAGACCGAGGACACCCCCTTTGGCCTCGACTACCCCCACCCCGTCGCCATGGATCGCGCCCCGTCCCGCAGCGACCTCTACCGGGAGCCGTCCATGTACGTACCCGACGGCATCGGCTTTCTGGCCGAGGTGCACAGCGAGGACGACAATGACAGCGGCGACGGCGACGTCGACGGCGATGGCAACGGCGACGGCAACGGCGGCCGTGGCTTGAGAGGGCGCCTCGGACGCAACCAGTTCCGCCGCTCGTTCCGTGGCCAGAGGGGCAGCATGCTGATTCCACGCCTGGCCGACGCGCCCGAGTTCTCGGTTTCGGCTTCGGCCCCGGCCCCGGCCTCGGCCCCGGCCCCGGCTCCGGCTCCGGCTCAGGCTCCCTCCATGCTGCTGCCGCTGCCCGCGGCGCCTCTGCCGCCGTCGAGTCACGTGCTGGAGGGCATGGCGACCCGCGACGATATCAAGGACGAGCTCCTGCGGCTGCTCGACAGCTTCAGCACCCACCTGCAGATGGCCACGCATACGCTGGAGCGGCTGCCGGTGCGGACGGCGCGGCGGTCCGTGACCGAGACGGACATGACGCCCGCGTGAGGAGAGAGTATTACCAGATTGTAGCACCCACATGTCCTTGCAGTCTGTATGAGCAACGAGATTGGATTTAGACAGCTTGGCAATGCAGCACATTTTCTAAAAACTGGACAAACACTGCACGAGACGGACTGACTGGAGGGGCAACAACAGGAACAAGTGCAAAAAGAAATACTGGTCGGGATGGACCAAAAATTAACAGCCCGAGTCGGGCTGTAGTTCGACTGCGTCGGCCGGGAATCGAACCCGGGGCCTGTCGATGGCAACGACAGATTTTACCACTAAACCACCGACGCCGCTGCTTCTTCCTTTTTTTCTCCACTTTTGTCTGTTATATGGCCTCTGTTATTGGCTTTCCCGCTCACACCATCTTGTCTAAGCCGTGCGGTGTCTGCTTTTAGCGCCTTCTTCCTACACCGCAAAACAGCATCGTGACAACAGGATTCTGTATTCCATAACATGACAGTTGATGCCTAAAAGCTAATATATTGTGCCGTTGAGGAGATTATTCTCCCTTCCTTATCCTTCTTGTATATTTGTATTTTTTTTCTCTTTCCCTCTATTTTTTTTTGGTTTGGTTTATTTGCCTTTGTTGTACTCTGTACCCTGTATTCTGTCTCCCTCTCCTATGTGAACTTGGCCGGGTTAAAGACATGGACGTGGGTATCCTAGGCGCCAGACGGCACAACTAAGGGCTTACGGGCCGTCATAGTAGAATAGAATCGAGACAGGAGATTTAGACAAGGATAGGAGGCAGGCGACCTCATTGGTCGACAGAAAGAGGTGGTTGGGAAGAGACTTGTTAATGTCTTTCTGTCCTGTAAACTTCATTGTACAGAATCGAACGCTTTACCGCATGTTGACCCCCAAGCTTGGCAGACACCTTTATACATATCACAGCGTCGACCGAAACAAAAGATAAGCTACGGTACCGGAAATATAAGCAGGACACGGCGGACTCTGATAGTCCACCATTGGTAAAGGGTGCTATGGGCAAGACGGAGGACTACGGGCCGGCATCTATACTGCCCTGCCGCCCGGTCAGATGCAGGATCTCCGCAAAGGATATGTCCATCCCCATGGGTGACAGGGGTGGCTCTGGCTCTGGTTTTTGAGCGCGGAGACAAAAGCTCACTTGGTCATTACCATTGCTGATCGGCCGTTTCTCGGCACATAACCAATTCTGCCTACTTTTTTGGTTTTTTTAATGCATGATTAAGGGACATTGTACTGTTGGCCCCCTCACGTAACGTCTCGTGGGGAACAATGGGGGTCGAAGACAACGTTGTTGCATTCATCTCTTACAATTATTACATCTGAAGACTCGCTAGAATTACTTGTAAGGGTCCGTGGACATCCACCTGCAGCACGTAGACTTTCGTCCTTGTGAAACTTTCGCTGATCGTTTTGCTGCTGCGGTCTGGGATACACGTCATCAGAAGCGGTTGCGCGAGGATGACGCCGGAGAGGAGTTCAACGAGGGAGGAAGGACCAGAACCTTCTCTGTTCTGTATAGGACAGCACGCTGCTTCCTTGGCCGATATTGTGGGGGCCGAGACAGCCGCGACGGGCGAGACAGCCGAGACGAACGAGACCGTTGAGATATGTACGAAGAGGAAGTATGATATTAGTGTTGACAGGTACCTTGAAGAGATCCAGGGTCCTGTGGCGAAGAGAAAGCGCAAGGTGGATATTGAAAGTTAATTGTCTTTTTACGAAAGCGAAGTACAAAAGTTGTAACATTACATGTACTTCTTTAGACTTACACGACGCCGATATTTAGTACCGGGTTTCAACATTGCAGCTCAACTCTCGTAAATTCTGGAGCGGTGACTTCCTCGGCGGGTTTCTAATCCGCCGAGCGAAGGTTGCCAGCCCACTGCTGGGTCCGGTCGGAGGTGTCAGCTGCGTACGGTATATCACCTTCATCGTCGCCCCAGTCCTCCTCGTCAAAGATCGAGCGGAATCTGGCGCCGGTTGCAGCGCCGGCCATGGAGGCGATTCGGATGAGCGTCCATTGCAGCCGCAGAATATCCCAGTCGGGAACAGGGACGACCACGCCGGTCTTCGTCGTGTGCTCTCTGAATTCGACGAGCTGGCCGTCCACGATGGCGCGTCCCGAGTCCACATGCCGGACGGTCACGTCATTGCGTTTGACCAGGTTCTCGAACTTGGCGCTGACGGGCTTGGCCTTATTGTCGACAGGACTGTAAAGGAAGCGAATAGCGACAACAAGCTTGTCGTCACTCTTTTCGATCGGCTGGAGGCCGATCATCCCTTTACCCCACATCTGGTGGAGCTGACAACTCAGCGCGACCATATTGTGCGCACGGTCAAGGTCGCTTACCACAAGGCGTTGTATCCACATATCCATATCGCTGGCATTGGAGAATTGCCGCAAAACCTCCAGACCACTGGCCGTCTGTTCCGGAGACTTCTTTGCAGGAAATGGAAACACGTGACAAGCCTGCGGAAGATCTGCTCCGGTCACGACGCACCTGTTGCCGTCTCTCTCCTTGCACTATAATGAGGCCAAAATATTAGTTGTCAAATCGTTTTCTTCCTTCTTATCTAATGATCTTACCAGGTTAGCCTCCACCTCGTTGCGCGGTGTATAAACAGAGCTTGCACTGCTCGTAGAGCCAAGGTCCACCCGTTGCTTTGCGCTCAGTCCCTTTGTAAGAACTATTAATGAAGTTAGAACTTTTGTGTCCAGGAGTAGGACACAAAGAGGAACGGTTTAATCCATCTTACAGATCTTCAGCAGCGATTGCATCGTTGTGCCGAGTAGAGTGACGAGGCTGTCGGGATTTGCGGCAACTTCCCTAAGCTTGCTGATGGGTAAGATCATAATACATGCCCAAAGGCATACTTTGCTCGTTTCGGCAAAGCGCAGGCGCTCCACAGCTGGCTGTATGTCCCGATACAGCTCCATCCGCGTAACAACATCGTCAACCAGATCGCTTTTCTTGGCCACGGCTGGTTTGGATGTGAGAAAAGCGAGCACCTCTCGTCGCTGTTGAGTGGTGGCATTCGCACAGAACTCGTCGAATGCCGCCCTGATGTTGGATAGGCTTGTGTCCATCCCTCTGATAGCTAGGAATGGCTACTCTAAGGAAAAGAAGAGAAGGGAAAGACGATTGCACGCGAGCAGGGAAAAATCGGCAGAAGAAAAAGAAAGAACGGGAGAGAGAAATGGAAGAATATTTTTTCAAGCTCAAAGAGAATAAATATGTTATGGTTTTGGAAAGAGCGAGGCCAGTTCCTTCCTGATTATGGCACGAAGTTGGGCATACTCGTGCCCCGCCGCACTTATTTGTCACGCCCCTTCGCGCGCACTACTCCGTACTAAAAGATTTCAACAATACATCATACAGTCCAACCTTCGCCCTCCTGCCCCGTACAGTCCTGTTCGAGGATCACGTGTGCATTGGTACCGCTGATACCAAAGGAGGACTTGGCTGCCCGCCGTGGACGGCCTGAGACTCTAGAAGCATGTCCATGTCCCCTCCTACGATGTCTTGCACATGCGGCCGTCCTCGGCCACCGTCCACATCTCGCTGCCGACGGCCGTGTGTCCGTACAGCAGGCCGTCGGGATCAAGCACGTTCTTGATGGCCTGCAGCCGGCCGTAGTTGCTGCCGTAGAAAGCCTCCTGGAAGTGAGGCTGCTGGAAGTCAGCCTCATTCATGTAGGCGCCGGAGCCGGGCGTGGCGGCCTCGATGACGGGCTGCACCGTGGCGGTGATCTGGTCCTGCAGCGCCCACATGTCGGAGAAGGGTGCCGTGAAGTTGTAGCTGTACGTCAGCGACGCAGACACGAGGGCGTCGCGCCAGGCGGGCAGCACGGCGTTGGCGCTGCCATTGCCGAACCGGCTCACGTTCAGCCCGACGCCGATAAGGGTCACGCCAAGGTCGATCAGGGCGCGGCTCGTCGCCGAAAAGTGGACGATCTGCGCGGTCGAGACGAGGCGGCCGCCGAAGAGGCTGGCACCGACCTCGATGTTGCCCGCCGGCAGCGGGCCCCAGTAGTGTTCGTAGTGGTCGTAGTAGCTGCCGAACTCGGTGTACGTCGGCACGACCGTGACATTGAGCGCCGCAACGGCCGTGAGAAGCGGCTGCAGCATGGCCTCGACCTCGTCGCGCGTCTTGTTGTACGCCGTGACGGCCGGGACGCTGAGGAAGCCGGTGCCGAAGTAGTATATGACCATGGCGCCCTGCTCGACGATGCCGGGCAGCGCCGCGTGGAAGGCGTCGACGATATCGTAGACGAGCTCGGGGCTGTCTGACGGCGCCGTGACGGCAAACTGGGCGCCGCCGACGATGGCATCGGGCAGCGCCCGGGTGGTGACCGCCAGGACGACGCCGTAGTTGCCGGGACCGCCGCCCGCCAGCGCCCAGTAGACCTCGGCGTTCTGCCGGCGCGTGGCGACCACGCGTGTGCCGCTGGGCAGGACGACATCGAACGCCAGCACGTTGTCGGCCGCCAGGCCGAAGCTGCTGCTGAGCGCCGAGTGGCCGCCGCCCTGCACGTACCCGCCGGCCACGCCGACGGTGGGACACTCGCCCGTGATCACAGCATAGCCGGAGGCATGGGCTGCGGCGAGGGCCTCGAAGCCCTGCACCCCGGCACCCATACGCAGGGCCGGGCCGGCGTAGAACTCGTCGGCCCAGTCGACCATCTCGGTGCTCTTGAGGTGGTGCGTCCATACGGCCAGAGCGCCGGCGCCCGTGGACCGGCCCAGGTAGTCGTGGCCCGTGTTGCGGATCACGAGGCGGATGTTATGCGCCCTGGCAAAGGCCAGCGCCGCCTGGACGTCGCCCGCGCCCGTCACGTTGACGGCATAGTCTACATAGTTGCCAAGCGTGCACGGCCGCTCGACCGGCTGCCACGGATCGCAGCTGGCGTTGGCAAACAGCGGCGCCATCACCGAGGACGAGGACTCGTAGCTGCGCGACTAGTCAGCAGAGGCTCGCGTGCAGCACCGCTGCATCGCTGTGGTCGAAGCATATTCGCTGTGGCTAGACAGCACGTGGCCGGACTTTTGCAGGACAGAGCACTCACTGGATGGGTGGTAGAAGCCACTGCTCCTTCAGCAAGTCACACTGCGTCTCGTTCAAGTCGTGCCCATGACATGGCTTTCCCAATGGGACGGTGGAAACCAGACGTCCGCCGACAGTCTCGTTGAGTTGCGCCCAGCGGGCTGCCGACGGCCAGCAGACGTCGCCTGGGAAGCATTTGCAGTCGGTTGTGGCAGTGGCTGTCCCAAGGCCCATCACGAGCTGGCCCAAGATATTCAGGAATTGCATGGCGTAGCGGAAGACGAGGTGTGCGGAACTCAATCCAAAACCAGTCTTGGAAGACTGCGTAGCTAGCTAGTCTACGACTGACGAAGCCTTGAAGACGCGAATAACCTTCGGCTATGTTTCGGTACTCCGTAAGCCTGTGAGACTGCGGGAGAGACATCCTGTTGTGGGACTTGGAGGTCACCTGACCGCACTACAAATCTCGACCACATCCCGTATCACCACTACATAGTAGGATCGTACACTTAGGTCCTACTCGGAAGGGCTCATGGTAAAGACAAAGTTGCTTCTTTACATCCGCCTACCACTTCTCCTCGTTCTCGCCAGTTTACTATGATAAGCCAGCGCTTTAACTTGGCGATTTGTCTTTAATCGGCCACCATTTTTAGCAATACGTTAGAAAAGCGCGGTAATTATGGGCAATAAAGTAAAATATACCAACTAAGACACCTAACTTGTTATTACTTATCGTTAGAATAGTGGTAACGGATATAACAGTTATGATCAAAAATGGGATCCAATATAAAAAGAAGTTATTATGGAGGTATCAGTGAAGTTTATAAAGGTTTCGGTAGAAATATAAGCTCGGTTCACGCTACAAAATCCACTGCCAAAAGGTTGCTTGCAGCCCCACGACACAACAGCCAGCCACAGCATTCAAATCAGTGCAGGAGAGTTTTTCCAAATATTAGAAGCACTACCAAATCAAAAAGCATACGATCCTAGCTATCGGCAAGTGTATCGGATACTCGTAGGTGTAAATCGAAAATGCGGTTTGAACTGATCGCGGATTACAAAACGCTGCAAACTTACGGGCTGCTACTCCGTACAGGCTGGGGGTTCCCCTTTTTTTGCTATAGTAGTGGCATAAGCAGTTTGAATAGTGCATGTAAGAGGCCCTGACAGAACGGAGGCATAATAAATACATGTCCTAATTAGGCTAGCGTATAATCTAGCCCAATTTGGACTTATCTTATCTTACTATGCAGGGACATCACTGTAAAGGAGCAGTTGGTGGATCTCTAATAAACACTAAAACTAAAAATTGTAGTGATATTCTGCGCCTAGGCCAGAAGGTTACAGTGCGGCATTCCAGAGTCTGACAGGGCAAAGGATTTTCAGCATACTTTGAAGCTAATGGTCAACAGCGCTTAGCGAATCAGAAACTGGCCTCCATATCAGCAACACAAGCAGGGGCATGTGACCCCTGGAGCACCACCTTTTGTGGTCTCCCCAATACATCTCTTTTGAGCGACTGCTCCCACAATTTCACACATCGATTCTGCAGCCGCACCTATCACGCGAACATGGCAGAACAAGAAACCCAATCGGGGACAGATAGCAACAGCTCCCTGAATGCTATGGCACAGCTCCAGCAACGAAACCGCGACCGATACTTGCGATCACTTGCCGAAAACCATTCCGCTGGTGTAGTGCCGCCACCACTGCCACCCGATCCCATCGCGAGGCGCATTTTCGAGCTCCAGCTCACATTAGCGCGAGATGACGACGTCAGGGACCCATCGCTCGGAAACATTCTCAAGGGACAACGGGAAAGCATCCGCTATTTGATTGAATACTACCAAAATGGCGGCACGATCCCTCCGCGTGATAAACCTATGTTTCTAGTTGACGGCCAAGTGGTGTTGGATTTCCACCTTGAAAACCTGTTGCCTGGACAGTCTGTCTGGTGTGAAGAGGTTTGTTTATGTGTTGAACTATGTTTTCTTGGGTTCGAAGACATCAAACAATCTTGATGATGCGTTCTAACGACACGCTTCCTAGGCTCGCCCGCCGATCTGTCAGTATTCGACATCAACATAGAATGAAGGTATCCTCGCACAGTTCGCCCAATCCACCTCATACCACGAACAGTTGCCCGGCTCAGCAATGCACAAGGTTTGTGAAATAAAATGAGTTAGGCCTGGGTATATTCCATGTCACTGTTTCTAACGATGGTAGATGTTTTCCATAATCCGCTTGTGCACCCGTCTTGGAGGGCATCCCGGCATCACGATTACGGTGCCCGTCTACAATGACACGGGCTCAGGAGCACTGACTCTACTCCCCCAAGACATTATGAATCTCGGCTACACTCCTGGATGTCTCTGCGACCGGGGCATGGTGCCGGTGCAAGTGGTCGGGAGTATAATTGGCATGAATTTCATCGCTGTCGATGTCAAGGTCTCAAAGAGGGATGGGACGCCCCTTACCGATTGGTATGAAGAATTTGCAGTGTACAACATAAACGGCAGATTCCGCTTGTCTGGTGCTGGTATGAGAGGGCGACTTTTTTTTGCCACTTCGCCAGGCAACGCCACGCTTTTTGTTGCTCAAAAAAGAAACGGTGTTGTGTCACAGCTGCCTGTCGTCTGAGATGACGAGTATAAATCAGTGTCTCTAGGTGGTTGAGATCCCGGGAGGTTTTCTTCCTTTTTCACTGCATTAATAGTATAAAGTAGAAAACAATTTTTTAGCAGTTCACCACTATACCGCTAGAGAGCACCCGAGTCCCATTGTCTAAAAGTCTCTGGGGTGGCCGCTCCCAGTTTAGGACCTTATCACTCCTGTCCCGCACATCCTGTCGCCTCTCATATCAGTTGTCCACCATAAAACAGGACGGCCGTCCATGCGCATCCTTTAGAGACATGGTCTTTTGCTGTGGTTTGGGCCTGGGCGGCCAGTCAATGGCCTCTAGAACATTACCTGGATGGACGGCATAAATGTTATGTGCCCTTCGTTCCCGCCATTTTTGCAGCATGAGCTGATATGCCGCAACTGGATGGTCCAACTTCACCCCTGGATGCTTCACCCACTCTAGACTTAGGCCGTCGAGGTTCTGCTCTTCGTGAGGCATACTCCGGAGGCTATTATCCTGGGTGATAATCTCGTAGGCGGTGAATATAACGCCGTTGACATCGTTGCGGTCCTCCACGTAACTCTCGCCCTCTCCAGCTAGAGGGTGGTTGATGCGGGCCGCAAAGTTGAAGTCAAAGAGCATGACAAAGTCTGTCGATTCGTCAACCAAGAGGTTTCGCGGGGCAATGTCTTGGTGCGCGATACCATATCGAAGGTTTAAGTCATCCACGACCTGTATAAGTTGCTGTAGCCACTCCAGTCTGAACACGCGTGATTTGTTCTCCTCTAGACTGCCGCCAGGAACGTAGCCGCTGGTGAATCCAACCACGCGACCCTCGAGCTCGTTCAGGACAATCCGGTCAAACAGAACTATATTCGGGTGGCGCGGCAGACGCATCCACAGGTTCATCTCCTTCCAAGACATTTGTGCATACTGCCATAAAAAGTAGTATTTATAAACAACCTATCTAAGGATTAGCTCAATAATCACAGGAGACAATCCTAGACCGGCACCCAAGTATCACCTTTTTAGCAGATCCCCCTAGGCATGGAGGGTATGCAACAAGGTCTACGTCAGGGCCAAGCCTCTCGAGCTCCTCAAGTTCGTCGCGCCGTACTGTCCGAATCCCTTCCGGGATGGAAGCCTCAGGGTCGGCTGACTTGGCCTCGCCGAAGCCGCATACCTTTTACTCCTATAGATAAAATGTGCTAGCCAGGTTTGAAACGCGATTGAGACAGCCGGGCTGGAGAAGCTGCGCGAAGTACGTCGAGGAAATTGCTGCGAGTTATCTTGCAGCCACCCCGCGTTTGGCGCAAGGTAGTATACTAACGGAATGGCAGGAGTTAGAGGCTTTCAGGCCTGTAGGTGGAGCTCCCCCCGAAACAGGCCATTTAATATTAAAGAAACATGGACCGGATGCGGGGTTTCATCCTGCAATTGATATGGCTACAGGGAGCCGCTTCCTCACATGACTACCCTATCGGAATACAGGCTTGTCCAGCCAGCTGCGAATCTTGCCTAGGCCCGACAAGTCATGGCTCCACTTGGACGTCGTGCAGTCGTCGCCGTCCACGGTCCAGCCTGGGGTTCCACGGCTGGCCGTCAGCCTGTCTCCGATCTTGTGGCAGGACCCAAAATCGACCAGCACAGGCCCTACCGAGCTGCTGCTGCCGACCCGCTTGATCATCACGTTACCCGGGTTGATGTCGTTGTGGGCCAGGCCGACGGTATGTGGGTAGCGAGCGGCCGCGTCTAGCGCTGCCATGAAGCGCGGTTTGTCGTTGATGACATTTCCTTGCTTGAGAAACTCGCGCAGGTTGTCGTCGTAGCCGTCCAGGACGAGTCCCGTGATGCGGCCGCGACGGACGCGGCAGCCGTGAAAGCGGACCAGGCCCGGGTGCTGCTGGTCCCTGTCGTCGTCGAGGGAGACGGCAATGTGCTGCAGGGCGGTGGCCTTTTCCAGCAGCATGGCTGGCATGACGCAGACGCAGTCGTTTTCCTTGTTAGTGTCGTAGTCCTTGACGAGCGGCCGCTTGCTGAGAGAGGTTGGCTGCACGGAAAAGTCTGCCAATCACATGACAGGCTCCCCCCCACTGTCTTAGCCTCTTGCCGTAAGGAAATGGCTAAGAGGTAAAACCGGGCAGGCAAGGGTCTTTTGGCGCTAGTACTGTAGGCTCTACCCAATAATGTCCGGGGTATGACAGGCACCGCCAACGCAATCAAACCACTGCATCCGTATCCGTGCAGCCGACGTATCATAGACGAGCATGCCCAACAGCACGAAGGAGCTAGAACGCGAGCGTTACCGACTGAGGGTGGCATCCAATCATAAGCGAGGCATGACAGGCTCCCCAGGTAAGCCCAATTCCGCGACGGTCTGGGCGACCCTGGCCAGCCATTGAAAAGCTGACAGTTTCCTATCTTACAAACGAAACTGCAAGCCATAGACAATTGCCATACCTGTCGAGGTCCCAAACCTCAGTACTGGCAGAACTCGTTCGCTATACTTGGGAGGTTACTCGACACCCTCCACGACCACAACAATGGCTTCACAACAACGGGCCAGTACAGCACCATGGCATGCGGCATATCCGGATCCAGAACGTCAACCGGGAAGCCTGACGCGCGAAGAAGTCCTCAAGTTGATGAAGGAAGTTAACAGCGCTGCCAAACAGGACTTTGTTCTCATTGATTTGCGACGTAACGACCATGAAGTGAGTCTAGCCTTGCTACCCTGCGGTGTCTATCGCGTACGGTCACAATGCTGCTGACTTGCACATCAGGGCGGGACGATTCGCGGCTCCATCAACCTGCCTGCCCAAAGCTTATATCCCACAATCCCCAAGCTTTACAGTGTGTTCAAGGCCGCGGGTTTGCGCAAAATAATTTGGTATTGCTGTAAGTAGGAGCTGCCTCCTGCCCGCCTTGGACGGCCGACTTGTCTTGGCTGTTCACTTCAAGCTAGCATAGAGATGTTCTAATCGCATTTCACAGCTTCGTCACGTGGGCGCGGTACGCGAGCAGCTGGTTGGTTCAGTGACTACATCGCCGATAGCGAAGACAGCGAGATGAAAAGCGTTGTTTTGCTGGAAGGAATTAAGGGCTGGGCAACGGCGGGCGGCGAATTTGTGGAGTGGATGGACGAATACGAACCGGCCGTCTGGTCTGTTAAGTGACCTACGAAATGCCATGTCGTTTGATTCGTGTAGTCTGAGTCGTAGGGTAGGCATGTTCTCCACGACCTCAGTACACAGCTATATTAGTCATCTAACTGGGAACACCAAGTAAATCTGCGGGACGGAGTGCCCCGCACCTTACTCCGTACTCCGTAGACAACGATCAATCAACACACTGCCCTGCTCATTACCAATTCACCGATATTTGATCCTTTTAGCACGCTCAGCGCGACATTCTGCTGTTACCTGAGCTGTAGCGCCCAAGGAAGAAAAGCGGGCCAAATGCATTGTCCCACTGGGTCCGCAGGATGCTGGTCCCAAAAGAGGATCTAACCGGCAGTTATGGCCCGGGAATGCTGAGGCATTTACCTAGTGGCAACCCCAATTCCCTAGCGAGAGCAAACGTATCGGGGCTTCCGGTTCAAAGGTTGAATATAAAGGAGGGCGGGACACCACGTCGCTTTCTGACCCAAACCAATATTTCGCCAGGCAGGCAGGTATGTTAGTAAAACCAGCTACTCGAGCCTTCTATTCTTTGTCGGCCTTGGCATTTCGAAATTCTCTTTCTAGTCTACTGCGATCACCGTCTCGGTATTTCCACGCCTCCAACACGATGAATGGTCACGGCGATCTTAACAATTCTTTTGCCTCACGGCCACGTGTAGCGCTTGTACCGGAACCTGGATGTACTCGCCAGTCATTTGCTATTTCCACAGAGAACGATGATCCAGATGTGCGTATGCGCTACCGGCCGTTTCTGTTGGACGAGACACACGAAGCTGTCGACTGGGTCGCGGAGTTGGAATTAAGTACAACACTGAAGCTGGTCGAGTCCAAGATCATCAATCCAGGCCAGGATAGATTACGCATTCTCGTCTTGTATGGCAGTATGAGGAGCCGGTTAGTTTACAATGATTTGTTTCTCTTGGAGTTTTTTTCATTTCCCATGTTTTTCGGTTTGCCACTTTGCCACTGTGACATGGGAGCCGTCGCTGGTGACTGGAGATTCGCCATCTGATCCTTATACTGACGTGCTGAATAGATCCTATTCTCGCCTACTTGCCTATGAGTGCTCTAGGATCCTCTTCCGTCTCGGCTGCGATGTTCGCGTCTATGATCCTGCCGGCCTTCCGCAGAAAGACGACGTACAACACACGCACGACAAGGTACAGGAACTAAGGGAGCTTAGCAGATGGAGTGACGGCCATGTCTGGGTCAGCCCGGAGCAGCATGGGAATCTGGTAAGATGCCGTTTGCCAACGATCACAACATCACAGTGCTAATGTGGGCTCCTAGACGGGCATCTTCAAGCAACAAATTGACTGGATACCGCTATCAGCAGGCGCTGTTCGCCCAACACAAGGACGAACCCTAGCAGTTGCCCAGGTAAGCGGCGGATCACAATCCTTCAACGCTGTGAACTCTCTACGGATCCTGGGTCGATGGATGCGCATGTTCACCATTCCCAACCAAAGTTCCGTCCCGAAGGCCTACACACAATTCACCGCAGAAGATGAAGGCAGTCGCATGCTGCCCAGCTCCAACCGTGACCGCGTTGTGGACTGCATGGAGGAGCTTGTCAAGTACACTATTGTTATGCGGCCGCATTTCGACTTATTCGGTGATCGCTTCAGTGAGCGTGAGGAACGGAGAGCCAAGCTAGAGGCTAAGCGAGACCCTGAGAAGACGAACTGAACAGTTAATCTATCGTTGATAGAACGCATTCAAACGAAAAGAACAATTTGAGCTCCTCTAAATTATTTATATTTCCTTTTGTGATAATAAGTCGGAAAGCGGCGTAAGAGTCAATAAAAAAGTCGAGCTTGTTCATATAGGTCATGGTAGCCAAGGTCGACTCCTTAATGTATAGTCTATATTCCTTTTTAATCGGCCTAAAGCAGCCAATATCAAGTTGTCAAAGTATTTAGGATAAGCACAGCAGGCCTATATTGTTATACGGCTAGCAGTTTTATCTTGTAGATACTATCTAATCTTTTTGTAGGCTGCTCTCTCGGGAAAAAGCCGACAGATGAATATAGATCCTGTTGTTGAGTATTCAGATATACCGCACAACACATCCTTCTTGAAAGCTATTATCAGTTGCCCGACAATATCTATAACCATCCAAGTACCTGGGTAGCTAGGCTTAATACATTCACAGAACTACAAGAAGAAGGCACAAGAGGAAGGGACACACAGCCATTTAACATAATAGAGGAAGATGTTAACTCGCTTTAGTTATAGATTTATAATTATAACCACGGAAAGAGGATTTATGTAGATAGAGTCTTCGTCTTCAATCCGATATCCAAGATATTGTTTATTATATTCAGCAGTACCCACTAGAAAACCACCGAGAATAAGGCACACCATACATTGGGAAGCAACCGGTTCTTCCTCTCCCGATTCAAGACCAGTCTGTCTGTATCGTGAATTTGAACCGCGCAGAACCAATGGGCGCCAAACCTCGTATCAACATGTACTTACAATTTCAAGAACTGTTCGTTGTATTTCGCCAGGTGGTGGGCCACCTATTTTTTTATGTAAGGTAGAAAGGTCTTGGGCTGTCTTATTCGTCAACGGGTATTTTGGAAGAGCATCTAATAAAGCGTGATCGTGACGAGTGAAACTTTGTGCTAGATTTCGGTTGTGCTGACAATTCACTTGCGTAACCCCCTAGTTTTTGGAGGGGTACGTCGGCGCGGAACACGGATGATTGAGCTCAACCAAAATCACGTGAGTCCACACTAGGTTTCGTAAAGATACTCCGTGATACACCGAATTCTTATTTAGTAACTGGTTTTCAGTATGGTCTTGATTTTTAATCATACAATATGGAGCAGGAGTCATATTCCTTTAGCGTAAATAGACGCTGGTCCGCAAAGGCTCTTGATAGTGCGATGCGGGCTGACACGGACGACTTGTCGGCATAAGGCATCTTACTTAAGAACTTGCGGCCGGTACGTGGGTGGAGGGACAGTTGCTTCTAGTACCCATTCTATTGAAGGGTACATTGTACTGAAATGTCAAAGTAATAAAGGCCCCTATAGAGTAAGAGAAATATTATTCATTTGGAGAAAAAGAGCACGCTGGCTGTAGCGTCGTTGGTTCTGCTAGATCCGACTCGCTTGATTCAAGCATACCGCCTGCCTTTTACAACTACACTTACACGGTGCAGAAACCGGCTGTGTTGCTCTACGAGTAAACGCTGTTTCAACGACTGCTTCACTGCTTCTACGGCTGCTACACGCTGCACGCTGCACGCTGCACGCTGCACGCTGGCTGCACGCTCTTTAAAACCGACTGGGTATGCAAAAAAAAAAAAAAAAAAAAAAGAAAGAAAAAAAAAGAAGAAGAAAAGGAAAGAAAAAGAAGAAGAAAAGGGACAGCACGCCGTTGGCTAGCCGCAGGTTGGAAGTGCGGATATGCCACCGGCTTGCCTTATTCCAGCAGCAGCGCATCCACACACACAGTCGCATCGTCCCGCATCAGCTTCTTTGCCGGCCTGGTCGTCATCTCCAGATCCCAGGCCGCAGCGCGTTTGGCCATCCGCGGAGACACAACCAGTGTCGTCTCGGGAAAGACTCGCCTGCTCGGCCAGCACTGCCCAGCCTGCTCGGCCTGCTCTGACGCCGCCACAGACACGTCGCCAAGCACGGCATGGTCAAAATCAATCCGCATCACGCGGTGCGTCTCCTCACACCACATGGCATTGCCATTGCTCACCACGTCGTGATCAAAAAGGCCCAGCGCGCGGAGTTCCCTGTCGGTCCGCCGCTCCTCCACCTCCAGGTTGACGGTGTCGCCGTATTTTCGTTGCAGCCGTTGTTGCAGCCGCGGCGAGTACACCGGCTCGCCGGCATACGACAGCAGCATCATGTGTGTCACGATCCGAAAGTTCGGCAGCAGGTACGGGAGTACAAGCTTGATCAGGCCGATGTTGACTGGGATGAGCCGGCCCTGCTGTGCAGCGAGCCTCTTGTAGATGCGCATTTCATGGCGTAGGCGGGGCACATCAAACTCTTGCACCCCCTTGGCCACAAATGTGTAGCCATATCCGGTCAGGGTGATCTTGAAGAGCGAGCCGATGGCGCCCGTGCCATGGCCCTGGTCAGTGTAGATCTGGCAGTCCAGCTCCGTGTTGTAGACCAGCTGCTCGCGCACTTGTTCGCAAATGTCGCTGCTGGTAAGAATATGGCGAGGCTCCCTGGCCTCGGAAAGCGGTGCCAGGGCCTTCCAGGCCTGTTCGTGAATCAACACGTTTGGACAGTGATGATCCAGCTCCTCGCCGTACACAAGACCACGGAGACAAGCATGTGTGCAGTGCGAAAGAAGCGGCTTGAAAGTCGAGGGATCGAGCGCGTTCGGGTGTGAAACAGGGTAACCGTCGTAAAATGTGAACTTCGGCTGAACGTGGTCCGTCTGTTGCAACGGCGAGGGGCCGTGAAGCATGCCTGTATTGGCCTGGCCTGGCCGGGCGCTGCCTTCGCCAATGGCGCGGCCACCGCCACGGCTGCTGCTACGGCCCCGACTACGACTCCGGCTCTTCCGGCGTGGGCCATCGTCACCATCGTCCCCATCGTCTCCATCGTCACGCCGACGCGTCTTCGCTGAGACGGCCGGAGACGGCAACCTGGAGAGAAATCCTGGTGGCAACTTGGGAAACTGAGCCAGCAGTGCCGTCGCCATACCTGACCAGCGGAGGGGGCGAGGAGGTGCCTCCAGGGCCATAAGACACAGGCTGCAGAGCTGCGATATGGCAAGTTCGGAAAAAGTAGCGAGATCGGCGGTCGGGTCGGTGACGTTCGACTCGTCTTGCCCGAAATCCGAAAACAACGCTGTGTGGTAGGACAACGTGGTGCCGTCCTCAGAAAGGTGGAGAAAGGTGATGGTTTCGCCTGACATCATATAGCCGTACTCCAGGCCAGACATGAGCAGATAGTGGAATGTCTGCACGATCGCGTAGATAAAGTATGTCCTGTGCGGGAAGCTGCGGGGTTTCCCAGACTCGGTCGAAACAGCATCGGGAAGGGCGCCTGTCTCGGCAGCATCTTCTTCAAAAATATCCCGAGGGATCTCCTCGGGAGCATCCGCGGCGTCAGGGTTCGAAGCCCTGGCAAGCCGTGACCTGGCCAGTTGTATGGTAAAGTCCTCTGGAATGGAACCGATGAACCGTGACACGGTGGCCGCTCGCAGGCGGTGGTTTGCCTTGTGCTCGCCGAGGACGACTCGGCTGATGCTGTAGTCCGAGTCGAATTGTTCGTCTGGCAGCCCATCCTCGCGCTCGTGGGCATTGCTGTCAGTCTGCTGTACTTCGGCCCTGGGCCTGCTGGGGTCTGCCCTCAGGACAACACAGTCCGGCTGCGTCTTTCTGGGCATCTTGGGGGCGCTGACTGTGGCGTTCTCGGCTGTTGCATTGCTGCCTGCTGAGAGCTGGGCTCCGGTGTCACAGCTCGCGGCCACGCCCGACGTGCGATTGTCAAAATAGACGCGTTCCGGATTGGCGGTTGCCTTGAGATAGGCATTCATTATCTTTGACGCGGGCTTCTGTAGCGACTCGTGCAGAAAGAAGGAGGTCTTGAGCTCGTTGAAGAAGAGCTCCGCCGTTCGGAACTGTTCCGGCAGCTCTTCCAGCACGCTCTCCTGTATGTGCCGCGTCGCGTCGATGGAAGGGAGGTCCCGCTGGTCTGCCAGTGTGGTCCAGATGCGCGCAAAGGCTTCCCGACGCAGCTGGGGAAATTCGGGCCATGGGCAAAGCTTGATGGGATAGTATTTTCCGTTGATGTCTGTTCGTCCGGTGGTGAACGTCTTGACGCTGGCCGACGCCTCGGTCTTGGCCCGAGGAGGGGGGACAAGACGCGGCAGAGACAAAAAGAGTCGCTGGGCCTGCGAAAGATATTCCGGAAGAAGCTGATCTACGTTTAGACGCCAGCATTAGCTTAGGGGGCCATCTCCGTGATCAGGAACAGACGGCATTGTAGGAGGATCCTTGCCTTGACGAACACGCTCACGTTCCTGTTGCTCGTTCAACAGAGCAGCCTTCAAAACGGCAACATCCTGGCGAGTGCTCTCCTCGAGTTCGATCAAGGCACTTCTGGTGGCAATGAGAGCAGCTTCGACAGAAATGCGAGCAGCACGCTCGCTGGCAATGATGGCCAGAGCCTCCTCTAGCGTTTTTGGAAGCTCCGCGTCCATCATGTGTCGTTGGGAGAAGCGGATCAAAGAAGCGGCAAGCTAAGATAGAGTAGGAAAGATGGGATGGAGTCGAGGAAAGATAGATGGAGTCGAAAAGTGGTGATTACGCGACTAGGCACCAGGATGGGGGGTAGCTTTGGTCTAATTTGTGTAGCCTGATATATCAGGCTAAATACAGTACGAGCATTCTACAAAGGGAATGGCCACTGTGTGGCAGCCTAACATGTATCTTTACATAACTTTGTGAGAAAAGAGAGGTATCCTGCCTTGCTATGGTTGAGCTTCGCTAAAAACGACAAACAGAACAAAAGCATCGATCGCAACGACGCTATTCCTAATCCTCAGCGACCTTGTCGTAGCCCAGCAGGTGGTGCAGAAAGTAGTAGGAGTGGACGACGACGTCGGCCAGCGGGTGGACGATGGCTGGGGTGTGAAACTTGACGTGCAGGGCGACGGCGGTGGGCAAGACGGAGCGGGGCGGTCCGGGGGTGAAGAACCAGGTGTGCATGAGGTCGTCGGTGAGCTTGGCGACGCGGGCGGAGCGCGTCCACATCTCGGACTCGTAGGCGACAACGGCGGCCGCGAGGGCGCGAGCGAGGTCCAGAGCGGCGTGCTTCTTCTTCTTCTTCTGCTGCTGCTGCTGCTGCTGCTTGACGACGTCGAGGAGGGCGCGGGCGAGGTGGCGGGCGTCGTCGAGGCCGGTGTTGACGCCCTCGCCGGCAAAGGGGGTCATGAGGTGGGCGGCATCGCCGACGAGGGTGACGCCGGGGCGATGGGCCCAGCGGAAGCCGACGGGCAGGGCGTAGAGCGAGCGGGGCGTGGTGGTGCCCTGGGCGGCGGTGATGGCCCGGCGCAGGCGGGGGTGGAAGTCGGCAAAGAGGTCGGCGCGCGCGACGAGCGCGTGCTGGACGGCGGCGCGGTCGTGCGGGTCGAAGCCGCAGGCGTGCTGCCAGCGGTCGGCCTCGGAGCCGGCCGGCACGTTGGGCCGGTCGCCGCGGCGGCAAAAGGCGGCCACGGCGAGCGAGCCGTCGCCCATCTGCTGGACGGCCAGCTTGCGGCCCTCGGCCTGGGCAAAGACGCTGCCGCCGCGGACGAGCGCGACGAGCTCCGGGGCCGTGCGTGCGGCGTCGGGAATGCGCAGTTCGTGGCCGGCTATGCCAGAGAAGAGCGGCTGCTGGCTGCTCAGCACGGCGCGCACCCGGCTCCAGGCGCCGTCGGCGCCGACGACGAGGTCGAAGCCGCCGGCCGTGGCCCCGTCGGTAAACGTCAGCACCGTCTGCCCCGTGGCCCCGTCCACGGCCGCGCCCTGCAGCCGATGGCCCCAGCGGATCATGTCGACCGGCAGGCTCTCGGCCAGGATCTGCCGCAGCGCCGCCCGGTCAATCTCGGGCCGCGCGCCCTCAAACGTCTGCAGGTCCGCGTCCTTGGCCCCTTTGGTCAGCAGCGGCCGCAGCTGCCGGTCGCACAGCAGCATGTACTCGCCGTCGTAGCGGGCCTGCGCCAGAAAGGCCTCGAACAGGCCGGCCTCGCGCATCGCCGCCAGGCCCGTGGCCTCGTGCAGGTCCAGCGTGCCGCCCTGCGACCGGAAGTCATGGCTCGCCTCGCCCTCGTACACCACCGCGTCGACGCCGCCCTGGTGCAGCAGTCGTGCCAGCATGCAGCCCACCGGGCCGGCGCCGACAATGGCAATCTTGAGCATGTTGAGATGGAGTGAGATGAGGTGATGGGAGGTGAGGGTGTGGTGAAAACAGCGTAGGTGGTGAAATGGGTGGATGGTCAATGAAGACCCATCTCACAGGCAGCACAAAGAGACGCCCCCATCTTATATGTCTGCTCCAAGAGACCGTCTATTCGGTTGCCTGCGGTCATACTCGTAACTTCTTTTCCCTCCCAGAAACTCCTGCTGGTGAGAATGAAACTGCCCGTTTAGGCAATCCTGCCTTCTCAGACGCAGTAGACGGCCCCTATTGGCTGCTGCCACCTCGTGTGGGGCGGAGTGCGGTCCGCCGCTAAACACCGCTCTCGTCGCGAAACGGACTTTAGCTGTCGCACACGGCGTTTATCCATCTGCGCCGGCTGACCTAACTGCTTCTTACGCTGACAGCCAGGGACACAATTGTCTGCTATGTTGGTGTGCTTTGTCAATCCAACCAACACTTGCTATGTGCACCTATCCAACACACGAGTCCTACACCACCATGGCATTCCACACCTGGTGCACCACAGCCAGAGAGTGCAGCCCCGCCAGCTGCCACCACTGCCATGGCAGAGACAGAGCTGCCGCTGCTACCAAGACGGCGTTCCCGTCGTCAAGGTCGCCGCCGACGGCCATCCTCGGCTGCGCACCACTCGACAGCACCGCCCCCAGCTGCACCGCCATCTGCCCGGCCAGCCCCGTAGCGGCCAGACCCAGCATGCAGCCAAAGACGTGTGGCCACAGTCGAGGCACGTGAGTTGCTGCTCCATCCGTCTTTTCTCCCTGCTGCTGCTGCTGCTGCTGCCAGGCCACCACGGCCCGTCGGCAGCACCGCATCGACTCGCCCGTCAGCGTTGCTGCCGTCACCGCGCACAGGCCGACGGCAGCCGTCTCGACCACCTTTGCGTACGGCAGCAGCCGGCCGACCCGGAGCCCGTCCACGGCGGCGCTGACCCACAGCTGCCGGTCCTCGGTGTGCAGGTCGTGGAGGATCGCCAACGAGCACGCGAGCACGCCGGACCACGCCATCAACATCCACGTGGGCCATGGCCCGCTCGGCGCCGACGCTCCTCCTCCTCCTTCCGTCGGCCGCCCGCCGTCGAGGGCGTCTCCTCCGTTGCCCGCGCCCAGCGTAAAGGACTGGCTGAACATGTCGGACAGCGAGTTGCCCGCCTCGTCGCCGCCGCCGCCGCCGACCGCGTTGCTGGCAAAAAAACGCGGCTGCGCAAACTCCACCGACGACGACGTCGCCGACCCCTGGCTGCCGCCCGCGCCGAGATCGAGACGCGGCCGGCGCGCGTCCTCGCCGTCCCGGCCAAAGAACGTGCTGGGAGCGGCCGCACCGGGCACTCCGCCGAGCCGCGGCATGTTGGGCGGACTCAGCACCCGCTTGGCGATGCTCGTAGGCGCCGGCGGCACCCTGTACCAGAACGGCCCGTGACCCGCCTTCACAGGCGTCTGGCCAAAGGCGCCGCCGGCACCCGACGAGAAGGACGACGACGGCTCCGCGCGCATCGGGCTCGAGCCGCCGTACGAGCTGAACGCGCGGTACGGCGACTGCAGCGGCTCGGCGGGCTGCGAGGGCGTCCAGTCCATCTCCTCGGCATAGTACGCGTCCCGCTCCTGCGAGAGCGACGGCGGCTCGGGCGACGCGTACTCGTCCGAGAGCCGTAGCGAGCCCAGCTCAAAGGCGCTCTTCTTCTGGCGGCCGGCTCCGAACACGGCCCCGTCCACCTGCCGGCTTCGGCCCCATGCCAGAGACGCGTTGTTGGCGGCCCCCTCGGTCTTGGGCGACTGCCAGCTGCTGCTCCAGCCGCCACTGCCAAACGCGTCTTGGCGGGGCGGCGAGTCGATCACGTGTCTGCCGTTCGGCGTCGGCGACGCGGTGGTGATCTCGTCGAGCACGTCCGACAGCGTCTCGAGGCCACGCCGCCGGTTTTCCGCCCGCTCGTCCGCCGTCCGCGGCCGGCGTGGGGGGGTGCGCGGCGCGTCTGGGAGCTTGGAGAAAAGTGGACGCATATCCTTGCGGATGGACCGCGGCGCCTGGGCGTAGATGTAGAGCGTGAACAGGACGGTAAACGCGTGCAGTCCGAGGGTCGAGGGAGGCGGATGCTGCTGCGGACCGTCCTCTGCCTTGTTCAGCCTGTCCAGCCGTGCCGCGAGTGCTGCAAACATGACGCGGACAAAGACCAGCGTCGCCTGGTAGCTGTACCAGGTGGATATGCCGATAAACGGCTTGGTGAAGCCGCGCACCGTCTGCACAAAGTACGGGTTCCACCAGCAGCCAGCGACCGTGGCCCCGACGCAGAGCGACTGCAGCCGGGCGGTGTGGGCCGTGGTCCACGAGAGCACCGACAGCGCCAGAGGCGCGAGAGACACGGCCAGGCTCGGGCGCGCAGGCGGCGGCGCGTCCGGCGCGTCGGACGGCCCGACCACCTCGTCGTCGCCAAAGCCCTCGCCGTCGGCGCGGCCGGTCGGGACGAAGCGGGCCAGCAGGCCCAGCTGCCACAGCACCTGGAACAGCAGGCCAGCGCGCCAGAGCCAGCGTCCCAGCCGGTTGGCCGCGTCGAGGTAGGTCGGCCGCGTCAGGCGCACCTGGCGGCTGTAGTTGACCATGCGCCGCAGGTGGTCCGTCTTGGCCGTGTAGCCGGCCTGGCGCATGCGCTCCAGCACCGCCGGCTCGCAGTCGGAGCACACCTGGGGATAGCGCTGCTCGAGGCCCTGGCGGAAGCGAAAGTACTTGCGCTCCAGCTCGGCGAACTCGGGGTGGTCGGGGTCGGGCGGGAAGTACTGCGCCAGGGAGGACACAAAGAGGTGTTGGTTCTTGAGGCACGTCGTGCAGAACACGTTGCCCGACTCGCCGCCGCCGCCATTGTTGCTGCTGCCGCCGCCGCCGGGCGAATGGCTCTGCTGTCGAGATTCCTGCTGGCTGGCAAAGACTGGCGAACGCGTTTCGGCAGACGTGGTCGTGGCCACGGGGGGATCTGTAATGTCGCCACCCTAGAACCCATCAGCAACGCCAGCTCACCCCCTGCCAGGCCAGCCCCCGAGTCCACATACCTCGTCTAGATAGTTGGTCGCCTCGCAGTTGGGGCACTCAAAGTGGCGCATGCGGCCGTCATATCGTGTCGCCGTTCGCCGCCCGCAATAGAAGCAGCTGAGATAACGCGACCGTCGAAAGCCGGCCATGGCTCTGGTCCTGGCGCTGTAAACTATCCCGAGTCACGGCGAGAGACACCCGCGGATCAAACATGACACGCATGGGTCATCTCGGGGCTCCGGCTCCTTGTGTTCGTTGCTTTTTTTTTGCTTGTGTTGATGTGCGCCAGGGAAGGAAACCACGCATACTGCCGAGCGGTGAATGGCTTTGAGTGACGAGTGGGTCCCGTTGCGCTCCCCGCAGAGATATGCAGCTAACAGGACGGCTATTCGATACATGCATTTCACATTGAACACGCTGCTGATCTCAACCTCGGCCGTTTCCAACCAATTCCAACTCACAGACACCAGCCGCGAAGGCTGCTCGAATAGGCTCTGCAGGCTCCTCTAGGAACGACAGAGGATGGAACCTGCATGTGCTCCTACTTTCGTATTCGTTGTCTGACCGAGTGTTTCAGCTACCGACGGCAAGCAACAGCAATATCACGATCCAAGAGTGTTCTGTAAGTGAGGTCACGACAAGGCCTCTTGTCTGGGCCATTACTCAACAGAGATAAAGCAAGGGCTTCCTTCCACCCGCCAGTTCCTTCCTTGACACGGTCCCATGTTTTCACGGCATCCATATCAGCCAAATAGCATAACAAGCTCACAATGGGTAAATGGCTCGCTCCCTTCCAGGTGACCTCAACTGCTGATGGAGATTCCTCTGGAAAGACACAAACATCGGTCTTGCGGATGTGACGTCAAAAACGATTGAGTCGTCAGCCCTTGGCTTCACTTCGCTGGCTGTTCTCAGCACCGTTCTGCTTGCCTCGATTGGCACAGGTGTCGGCCTACTCCTGGTCTCACCAGCCACAACAGCTACGGTCGTAGCTGTGCTCTTGACGCTCTTGACGGTACGGTGCTCCCTCCTTCTCCACCGCATCACGCATAGCGGCGCTGACAGCCCGCAGATACGACACGTGTCCCTCTTTCGGCGGGGGCGGTCGGCCATGGACCAGGCATGGGGGGCGGCCAAGCGTGGCGGCGTGCCCGACGCTGCCCGGCTTCCCAGCACCTACTTCATGTACGTGCTCGGCTCGGGCGGCCACACGGGCGAGCTCTGCGAGATGGTCAAGCAGCAGTTCCGCCCGCACCCGCAGAGCCACCGCCGCTACGTCATCACGTCGGGCGACCGGCACTCGGAGCACGTCGTGGCCCGACTCGAGGGCCGCATCCAGCATGCCTTTCCCTCGGCCCCGGACGACAGCGCGCCCGGCCCGGCGGGCACCTGGGACGTCTTCCGCGTTGTCCGCGCGCGCAGCGTGCACCAGCCGCTCTGGACGACCTGGTACACCACGGCGCTGAGCGCGCTCTCCATCGTGCAGGCCCTCGTCCGGCGGCCGCGAGACCGGCCGGCCACGGGCGGCTCAAGCGACCCGACCGACTTTGGCCTGCCGCACCTGATTGTCACAAACGGCCCCGGCACCGGCTTCGTCGTGTGTCTCGTCGCCTACGTGCTGCGGCTGCTGTGTCTCCTGCCGGCCAACCGGTGCTCCATCCTGTACATTGAGACGTGGGCCCACGTGAGCACGCTCAGCCTGACGGGCAAGCTGTTCTACTACAGCGGCATCGCGGACATGTTCGTGGTGCAGCACGAAACCCTCGCAGCCAGGACGGGCCAGCGGTTCGTCGGCGACGTGGCCAAGCACGGGAACCTGCTGGGCGTGAAGAAGACGCTGAAGAGGAGACGGGCAAGCGGTCCGATGTAAATCACAGACAAAGACACGGCATTACACGAACTGGCGTGAATTCATATAATACACTGATCGACTCTGGTCCGAGGGCTACTCGGCCTGCTTTGTACTGCCTTCGCCTTCTGTCAGGTCGAGGTCCTCGGGGGCCTCGCTGCCAAAGGAGACATAGGCACGGCTGCGCTCGGCCTCGATCTTGGCCGTCTCGCCGGCGGCCCACGTCTTCCACCGCTCGTACGTGTGGTCCTCGAGGTCCATGCCGAACTGCAGCGCCGACTTGCCAAAGTAGGCGCCGACCATGCGGGCCTCCTCCTGCGCGACCCGCCGCTCGACCTCCTCCTGGTGGCGCAGAGCGTAGAACTCCCGCCGCGCCGCGTCGTAGGCCTGCTCCTTTGTCATGCCGCCGTTGTGCATCATCCACAGCTGCCGCTGCACAACGCTGGGGCCATCAGCTTCCGTCGACACGACCAAGTGCAGAGCTCACTCACCACTCGCCGCCCAGAGGCAGCCCCGGCTGCACCAGCCCCCGGCTCCAGTCGTACAGCCGCGCATCCTTGCCGTCCATCTCCACGATCACGCGCGGCCGGGCCAGCTCCCACGGGTGGTCGCGGAAAAAGGTCTGGCGCAGCTCGTCCTCCTCGTAGACGATGCGCTGTGGCCGGTACGTCCGCCGGGGCTTGCGCATGTGCGGGTTGGGCGGGTGGTGCGCCACCGGTATCGTCCGGACCAGAATCTCGGCCGGCGGGATCGCCTCAACCACATGCAGCCATGGCGGCGCGCTGTCTCGGAGCCGCGGCGTGCGGGCTATTCCCAGGCCCTTCCGCACGGTCTGGGCCACACGTGCGGCGCGGAACTGGCGGCCCATTGCGGTCTCGGTGGCTGTGCGTCGTCGTCGATGGCTCGCTAGACACACAATCTTCCAGGCTCCGGAGTCTGTTTCGCCGAGGGAGGAGCGGAATCGGCAACGTGCTATCTCGTTGGAGGTTGAACAGAGTGGGCCGAGCATCTTTGATTTTTTTCGTGAAGGCCTGTCGCAAACCCTACTACATGCATGATTATGCAGGTATGCGGATTTGGGCGGCACGGCGGCGATAAGATAACTAGGAAATTTGCACAATGCTCATTTCGCCTTTTGCACGAGACAAACGAGCAGAACGAGCGAATTCCAGTACATTCCGGCAGCTGTGATCGTGCTGGAGCCGGGGAGCGACACTACAACACTCTGTGCATAGCGGGCAGTCATGAAGGGCAGCCCATGAGAGCCTCAAGTCGCTTCGACCGGTCGATCTGCGGCGCGCTCCTGTCCAACCGGTCCTCTCCATCGCCGTCGCCGCCGGCACGCCAGCCCCCAGCGTCCTCCCGATGCGTCCACAGCCAGGGCGGCCGGGGACGGAGCCGGCGACAGGGATCCCAGCCGGGCTTCGATACCGGACGGACCGATCCCGCCGCCGGCACGCTGCTGCCGCTGCTGCTGCCGCCGTCGTGGAGGCAGCCGGCGAAGAAGACGGTGCGTCTGCTCGAGTCTGTCTGCCGCAGACGGCCGCTGCTCGCGACGGCCGCTGCGCCCGGCATCCTGCTGTGTTCCCGCTTCAGCCACACCGCCGCCGATGCGCCGCTGCCGGCCGTCGTCCCGGCCACGCCGGACGCCGGCTTCTGGCGACATCGCCGACCGGCCCCGAGCAAGAAGGAGCTCCTGTCCTACGTGGACCCGCCGGCCGACGGCGACTCGGTCGACGCCCATCTGGACTTTATCCGCGACCCGTACCTGCGGCGGTATGCACAGGCCGACGGGCCGGAGGTGGTGGTGTCGCACGCGCGCGAGGATGCCGAGTTCCCGACGTGGGACGACGTCGGGCAGGCCGACGAGGCCGTGCAGAAGGCCGTGCGGGTCCTCGGCCAGGCCGTGTGGGCGCGGCTGCGCAACCCGTCGAGCATGAGCGCGGCCGACGTGTACGAGCGGTACCGCCAGCTGCCGGGGGCGCGCATGGCCCACGTGCCGGCCAGCCTCCGGCACCAGCTGCTCAAGGCGCTGGGCATGGTGGAGAAGAAGGACGCGCGGTCGATGCTGCGGTACTTTGCCGTGGTGGCCGACGTCAAGGACGGCGGCTTCGCGCTCTGGATGGCCGAGTGGAACGCGGCCATGTCGTTTGCGAGCCGCTACGTCGGCTCGTCGACGGCGTCCGAGACCGAGGCGGCCGTCAAGCTGTGGCGCGAGATGGAGCAGGACGCCCACATCCAGGGCAACGAGGTCACCTTCAACATCCTGTTTGACGTGGCCTCCAAGGCCGGCAACTTCACGCTGGCCGAGATGGTGTACCAGGAGATGGAGAAGCGCGGCCTGCGCTTCAACCGCTACCACCACGTCAGCCTGATCCACTTCTTCGGGCTCAAGATGGACGCCGACGGCGTGCGCACCGCCTACCGCGAGATGGTCGAGGCCGGCGAGATGGTCGACGTGGTCGTGCTCAACTGCGTCATTGCCGGCTTCCTGCGCTGCGGCGAGGAGGACGCGGCCGAGCGCGTGTATGCGCAGATGCGCCAGAGCTACATGAGCCGGCTCCGGCGGGCCAAGAACAGGGACGCGGGCCGGGCGCCGACCGCCGAGGACGAGGCGGCACAGACGGCGGCTGTCGACGCCGACGCCGCCACCGACGAGGCCGCGGCGACGATGCCCGACGTGTCCGGGTTTGCCAGCCAAAAGGCCATGACCCACGTGCTGATGATGCTGGCCAGGGTCAGCCGCGGCAGCACGCGCCTGCGCGACGACTACCAGCACCTGGTGCCGACGCGGCCGGACCTGGCGACGTTCCGCATCCTGATCAACCACCACGCCGTGCGGCTGGGCGACCTGGCCGCGGTGACGCGCCTCCTGGGCGACATGAAGACGCTGCGCATCCCGCTGCACGGCGCCGTGTTCCTGGCGCTCTTCAAGGGCTTCGCCCTCCACGGCGGCCGCGACGGCACCGGCGCCGACTGGAGCGAGCAGCGGCTGCGCAGCATCTGGGCCGCCCTGCTCAAGGCCCTCGACGAGGACGCCGCCGACCTCTACGTCAGCACCTGGCTGGTCGTCTGGGTCCTGCGCGCCTTTGACCGCTGCGGCACCCCCGAGGCGGTCTTCAAGGCCTACAGCTCGCTGACCTCGCGCTGGGAGCCGTGCGAGGCCGACGCCGACTTTGCCATTGGCTTCCTGCACAACCTGCTCCGGAGCAGCCAGCAGGCTGCGCCCCGCCCCCGCGACTACGAGCACGGCCACGGCCACGGACGCGACCGCGGACGTGGATACAGGCGGGCGGCCGACCGGCCGTCTCTCCTCAGCCAGCTGGGCAGCCGCTCGTTTGAATGACGATAGATTGCGTTGCTTTTTACGCCGGCATGACTCTCCTGTAGATATATGTTGATAGACACCAGCTCACCGTTTGCGTCCTGGTACTGAACACATCCTGGTTGCTGCATAGACCCCATTTGCTCTTGAATCTGAAAGGGCACGAGAAAGTTGCGTGAGTCGGTAGGGTAACTGACGTTTAGCGCAACAACATTATCGAATGCGCATTTCACGAGTTTGGGGCAGACGTCGTGGTGTGTTGTCTCTTCAGACAGCACAGACATCGACGAACAAGAGGAAGGGACTTGCAATCTTGTAGATTGGCTGGTAAAACTAGAGGTAGAGATCAAGAAATCCAAGATGCTAATCATGACCGAATAGTAATAGACATACTCTTCTTACCTTGTCATAAGAGAATTCCAGCCCAAAATGTTACACGTGCTAGTATCGTATCCGCATAGACTGGTCAAGTTCAGATCAACCCAGACGTTATCGCAGGCGCAGCCCTCATTTGATATAAAGCTCCGCTTCACGAAACAGGAACGGCGTAGCAACTGGTCAGCTAAAGGGAAGCACCACCATATGCTGGTTGTATAGGCTTTCATTTATATGGCATACGGTATGTACACGGCCATATCTATCAAAGAAAACCGCTGCCTTCCCCGCTCCTTTCAAATTCCAATATGCCGACAGCCCATTGACTGCGCCAGGCCGCCAAGGACCGGGCCAATCGTCGAGCGAGCCGCTTATTTCGGCTTGTACGTTTGCCAGACTGCAGATTTCATGTTAGCGATCGCACCACGTGTCGTTGCCAGGGCTGAAACCACGCACCGGAGATGCCGAACGGCGCGAAGAAGCCGACGGACATCGAGCCCCAGAAGAGCAGGCCGAAGGTCTTCTTCTTGGGGTTGAACGGCAGGTTGGAGTACGGGCCCTCGGGGTAGTGGTACGGCGACGAGAGGCGGACCGGCGAGGCGTGGAAGGCACGGCGGCTGGCAACAGCCTGCGCGCTGCGAACGGTGGCACGGGAGAGCATCTGCAGACAGAAGAGAAAAAGAGTCAGTCAGCCGGGGCGGATCCTCTGGATATTGCGGCGCTGGGCCGGCCATCCCTGCTCCAATTGGCAGCAACAGAGACTCGTACGAACCTTGGTCGGACGGCAACGGTGCTGGATGGGCGGTGGTGGCGGATGTGGATGTGGTGTGAAGCTGCAGAAACAGCTCTTTTTTTGGTGGTGATCGCTTTTTGCGTTTCTCCGACTGGGTGGCGTGAGACGGCAATGCTCGCGTTCCATGTTTTTCCGGCGCAGAGGAAGTCGGTATGGCCCGTGCGCATTCCTGTCACGTGCCATCTCTACCACCTTGGGCGAGATAACTTGTTTTTGTGGCAGTATTTTGGAGGCTCCACTTTTCGCATATCTTTTTTTCCTACCGATCTATGCTCGCAGATATTTTCCTGGCTTCACTGGCTGCAATCCTGCGTGGTCGAGAAGACCGCCACACAGAACACGCGCAGAGCTGGAGGGTGGCTCCTATCCCACAATACATGGAGGGGCTTCCCTTTTGAACCCTCACCATATCTGTCACGTGCAGCCGTCAAGATGAACACGGACGAGCTGTTTGAGGTCTTCGACGAGCCCCAGCAGCCGCGCCAGCGGCAGCTGCAGGAGCTGCCAGCGGTTGCCGGTCCGAACGATGCCCTCTCGGCCGTCGATCTCAGCCGAAAGCGCAAGGCCGAGGGCATGTCCGACGATGACATGGAATTTGATGGCAGCGACAAAGACGCTCCGCATGCCGCCCCAAAGAACGACGACCAACCGATGGAGGATGGAGACGGCACGGCCGAGGCCAATGACAGCAAGCGGCGGAAGAAGGAGGATGAGGCCGAGGCCGAGGCCGAGCCGGTGCTGACCGACACGTTCCAGACCGCCAAGTCCCGCGAAGTGGCCTCGGCGTCTGGCTTCACGGCGCAAACAGACACGGAGGCCCTCGTGCTTCAACACAACATCCAGCACCAGGTTGCCCTGCCGCCGGACCTCAACTACGAGTACATTCCCCTGTCGGAGCACAAGCCGCCCGCGGATCCTGCGCGCGTCTACCCGTTCCCGCTCGATCCCTTCCAGAGCCTCTCCATCGCCTCGATCCAGCGCGAAGAGAGCGTCCTCGTGTCGGCCCATACCAGTGCCGGCAAGACCGTGGTGGCCGAGTACGCCATTGCGCAGTGCTTCAAACGGAACCAGCGTGTCATCTACACAAGCCCCATCAAGGCCCTGAGCAACCAAAAGTTCCGCGACTTCCAGGCCGAGTTTGGCGACGTCGGCCTGATGACGGGCGACGTCACCATCAACCCCACGGCCAGCTGCCTGGTCATGACCACGGAGATTCTTCGCTCGATGCTGTACCGGGGCTCCGAGATCATGCGCGAGGTTGCCTGGGTCGTCTTTGACGAGATCCACTACCTGCGTGACAAGTCGCGTGGTGTCGTCTGGGAGGAGACCATCATCCTGCTGCCGGACAAGGTGCACTACGTCTTTCTGTCGGCCACCATTCCCAACGCCTTCCAGTTTGCCGAGTGGATTGCCAAGATCCACCGTCAAGCCTGCCACGTTGTCTACACGGACTTCCGGCCGACGCCGCTGCAAAACTACTGTTTCCCCGCAGGCGGCAACGGCATCCTGCTGGTGGTGGACGAGCGTGGCGTCTTCAAGGAGAAGAACTTCAACACGGCCATGGCGCTGGTGGAGCAGAACAAGGGCGCCGACCCGGCGGACATTGATGCCAAGATGAAGGGCCGGGGCAAGAACAAGAAGACAAACAAGGGCGGCGGCAGCGGCGGCAACGAGTCCACGTCGGACATTTACAAGATCATCCGCATGATCATGAAGAAGAACTTCCATCCCGTGATTGTGTTCAACTTTAGCAAGCGGGAGTGCGAGATGCTCGCCCTCAAGATCTCGGGCATGAACTTCAACAACGAGTCGGAGCAGGCCCTGGTGACCAGGGTGTTTGAAAACGCCATTGACACCCTGTCCGAGGCAGACCGCGAGCTCTCGCAGATCACACACCTGCTGCCGCTTCTGCGCAAGGGCATCGGTGTCCATCACTCCGGGCTGCTGCCCATCCTCAAGGAGATCGTCGAGATCCTCTTCCAAGAGAATCTGATCAAGGTGCTCTTCGCCACCGAGACGTTCTCCATCGGCCTGAACATGCCGGCCCGAACGGTCGTCTTCACCACCGTGCGCAAGTTTGACGGTATCTCGATGCGGCCGCTGACGTCTTCCGAGTACGTCCAGATGTCTGGGCGTGCCGGACGTCGTGGCCTGGACGACCGCGGTATTGTCATCATGATGGTGGACGACAAGCTTGAGCCGGAGACGGCCAAGGCAATCGTGGCAGGCAAGCAGGACCGGCTGAACTCGGCCTTCCATCTGGGCTACAACATGATCCTCAACCTGCAGCGCATCGAGACGGTGTCTCCCGAGTACATGCTCGAGCGATGCTTCTTCCAGTTCCAGAACGCGTCCAGCGTGCCGCAGCTCGAAAAGGAACTCACGGCGCTGCAGCAAGAGAGGGACAGCACCATCATTCCCGACGAGAACACGGTCAAGGAGTACTACAAGCTGCGGCAGCTGATCGAGGAGTACCGCAAGGACATGGTCCTCGTCATGCAGCACCCCTCGTACTGCCTGCCCTTCCTGCAGCCTGGCCGGCTGGTGCATATCAAGACGCCCAACGGCGGTCAGGACTTTGGCTGGGGCGCCGTCCTGAGCTTCACCCAGCGGCGTGCGCCGCGGCGTGGCGAGGACGAGGTGCCCGCGCAGGAGTCGTACTGCGTGGACGTGGCCCTCTTCGTGTCCGACAGCAAGTCGACGGAGAACGTGGCACCCGGCTTCCCGATGGGCGAGATCGCGCCAGGCGTGTTTCCCTGCGCCGCGACAGACGAGAACGAAAGCTCGGGCAGCGACAAGAACAGCAGCGACAAGAAGGCCAAGAGCTCCAAGAGCTCGAGCAAGAGCAAGAGCTCGAGCAAGGAGGGCAAGGAGAGCAAGGAGAGCAAGGACAGCAAGGAAAGCAAGGAGGTGGCGGGCGACGTGCGAGTGGAGATTGTGCCGTGCCTGCTGTCGTGCATCACGGCGATGAGCAAGCTGCGCATCTTCATGCCGGACAACGTGTCGAAGAAGGCCGGGCGGGAGCAGACGGGCAAGGTGATCAAGGAGGTGGAGCGGCGGTTCCCCGACGGGATCCCGACGCTGGACCCGATCGAGAACATGAAGATCACGGACGAGTCGTTCAAGAAGCTGATCCGCAAGATCGAGCTGCTGGAGTCGAAGCTGCTGGCGAACCCGCTGCACGGGTCGCCGGTGCTGCCGGAGCTGTGGCAAAAGTACGACAGCAAGGTGGCGCTGGGCGAGCGGATCAAGGAGAAGAAGAAGGCGATTGCCAAGGCGCACAGCATCGCGCAGCTGGACGAGCTCAAGTCGCGCAAGACGGTGCTGCGGCGGCTGGGCTTCATCAACGAGGAGGACGTGGTGCAGCTCAAGGCGCGCGTGGCGTGCCAGATCTCGTCGACCGAGGGCCACGAGCTGCTGCTGTCGGAGCTGCTGTTCAACCGCTTCTTCAACGACCTGACGCCCGAGGTGGTGGCGTCGGTGATGACGTGCTTTCTGTTTGACGAGAAGGTGGAGGCGCCCGACCTCAAGGAGAACCTGGCCAAGCCGCTGCGCGAGATCAAGGCGCAGGCCAAGATCATCGCCAAGGTCAGCCAGGAGAGCAAGCTGGACGTGAACGAGGACGAGTACGTGCAGAGCCTCAAGTGGCAGCTGATGGAGACGGTGCTGTCGTGGGCCAACGGCGCGTCGTTTGCCGAGATATGGTGAGTGCGATAAAGAGCAAAGGGCAAGAGGAGAGAGAGATGCGCTAACACGTACAGCAAAATGACAAACGCATACGAGGGTTCCCTCGTACGGCTGTTCCGGCGGCTCGAGGAGCTGCTGCGGCAGATGGCCGAGGCCGGAAAGGTGATGGGCAGCGAGGAGCTGACCAAGAAGTTTGAGCAGAGTCTGGAGAAGATCAAGCGGGGCATCGTGGCAGCACAGTCTCTGTACCTGTAAGCGGTGGTCACGCTGCCCTTGTTTCCGTTCTCTCGTGCTCCCTCTATCTGTTCCGTCCGGAAGGACGTTCTCCTTGTTTGTTTTACATGTTGGGCGTTGAAAGGCAAGTGAAAGATTGTCTGGGGGCGCAGTTCGTATATTTAAAAGGGTTCATGTTGCTGTTATTATGTACTACGTATATCCTACCTCCTGCCGTTCCAAACGGGTGTCAACAACAGTGCTGCTACGAACAGCTTGGAAATAATAGATGCATGTGTCTGAGATTGCTGGTTTCGTGTGCAAGCCGATGGTGTATGAAGCACGATCATGTTTCATGTGTATCGAATCTTTGGGTTATTGGCAAATGCGACTGAAAGTCAGCTGCACTATAAGTACCGCTGTGCGTGGATGTACTCTGCGTGGACGGCACAGTAAGGCAAGATGGCCGGGTGATTAGGGCCTGTGACTCGGGCCAATCTTTCACCTCCAAGATGGCACATCGTAAAAGAGTCTTGAACGTTTAGTCGGATTCGATATTTTTCTCTTTTCTTTTGCCCTCCGGTCCTATCTTGTCTTTCTCCCACGGTAATATTTCCTATGACTGCTGCAACTCGGTCGTGGTGATTTAATTGCAGAATGATACCTTTCGCAGGGTTTTGTTTAATTTACCTCGTGAAGTTAATCAACGGATACCGACATCTACTGCAGGGTACACTCATTCGTGCTCACTAATTGGTTTTAGCCGGCGGATTTGTAGTTGCTTGTAGACACCGCTGGCTTTAGCGGAAATATTATGATATAAATATTCGATGCGGGTAGGGCTCGACCACTTGGTTGATTGAAGAGGTCTATGGAATCATTTTGTTTTGTTCTGTAGTGCAGAGAAGGAGTGACCTGATCACCAAAGACAGACAACACGCGCAGGAAATATCGATAAATGACATAAGCCTTCCTATCCAAGGATACAATCCCACGGAAGGTCGGACAATAGCTTGTACTCGTTCATCTTCTGCCCTTCTCTTGAATTGTCCTCTTTTTATGTGCTTACCATTCTGCACATCCCTCAACACGGTGTCCGCCAGGACGTGACTACGCATTTGGGTCACGGATGCGTCCCAATTGCCGGCATCCTGGCTTGACCCTCCAGTTCGATGAGCGTTGCTCGACTGTCTTCCTACCATCTTCCTGCCACGCCTTTTTCGCCCGAGCGTACGCACATGTAGTCAGGATGGTCTGATGGCTGATTGTCTATCGGCCCCGGACAGGTCGGATTGGCAGCCCGAAGCTGGTGCGTATTATCCGGTAACCAGGTTCAGGAAGGGCAACGTCTTGCTGACACGATGCCGTGCAGACTGCACTGGCTGGTGTAAGTAGCCTTCCCATCGTTGGCAACCTGGCAGCCCCGATTCTCTCTGTGATTAGGGCCAGCCTGTTTAGCTGCGGGCGCCGGCTTTTCATGGGGAAACAAGTGCTGTCGTGAGGCTCAGCGGTTGCGGGAAATCGAACTTGCTGAACAGCCTCCTCTTGCATGTGCCGCAGCCAGACCTAACAAGCCCCAGTCTTGCCTATGTGCTCACCATAGAAAATTTGACGAACGAGCTGCATTGGCCTGCCCGAAGGCACAATCAGGTAGGCGCCGTGACGTCCCCTCCGAGTGCCAATTTCCAGAATAGCAGCCCGTGCTCCATTCTGCTTCTTTGGCAGTACAGACACTAATCCGCTTCTTAATAGTACGTCTGCGGCCCTATCTTGCCTTCTCGTGTGTTACAATTTGATAATCGAGCCTTGACTCACGCTACAGGTTCAGCAAGATAGAGTGGATCGACATGGGCCTGCTGGGGACGGCAACAGAGTCTCGAGTAATGCCTCTTCGACCATGTGCATCCACGACGAGCCAGGCCGTCATCAGTACGGTATCCTGGTCTCTCGCCGCCGTCATGGCTTTCAACGCCGCATTTTTCTACGTGCTCTGACCAGCACATGGCCGTCGCGGCCGCTCCGGCAGCAGCAAGACGTGCCGGTGCTCGCATTGCCGCGCATGGAGCTGGACGTCCGGGCGGTAGCACGAGGTAGCGTCCCAAGACCCGTTCCTGGCGTCGGGCACCAGTCTGCGTTTTAACATGGACCCATCGCTGGCGGCAGTGTCGGATGCGCAGATCGTGCGGGAGTTGCAGTGGGTGGGGCTCTGGGAGGTGATGCAGCGACAGGGCGGCGGGCTCGATCAGGCGATGGACGGCCTGGTGCTGTCGTCGGGCCAGCGGTAACTGCTTTGCTTTGCCCGGGCTGTGATGCATCGAGAGCAGACGGGGAAGATCGAGCAAGAGACGAGCTCGTCCGTTGCCGTCGACAGCGCGGCTGAGGCGGTGCACCCACGGAATTCGGTGTTACTGCATACGAGTACGCGTAGTACTCCGTAAGGGCGTCCTGCACCACCGACTGACGCACGTGGCAGCATACGACCGGGTGGCAGCCATGGACGCCGATACCTTGGTCGGGCTGGGGACGCCTGGGAAAGGCGCATCGGCGATGAGTCATCGCCGACGGCGGCTGGCGCAGAGGACAAACGGTGCAGTGTGCCACCGCCCCTTGTCTGGCTGCAGGTGGCCGCAGGCGGCTGCAACGGTCGCTGCTGGGGTGGCGAAATAGAGATGTTCATACTGGTTCCCTCGTAGTTGGGCTCGCTTACAGTGGAGAGGCCTGCAACGTGTTCATCTGGAAGCCCCTTTCCCTTCCTGGCAACGGGCCACTGGGAGAGACTCCGTACGATAGAACTGTAACGCGAATCCGGCACAGATCTTGGTCACAAATATGCGAGGGGATGTCGTGTCCGCGAGCCTCCTCTGCTGGATTGACAAAACAGACAGCCGAGCGGGATGCAGCGACGGACCACGTGATAACACAAGCACCCGAAACAACACGACCACGCGAAATCCGCCGGTGGCACATTCCTTTTTTTTGCGCGCTTTGACCAAACGCGTTCGCTGCCGACACGCACGGGCCAGCGCGCGCCCAATGTTTGTTGCCCCCCTTTCTTTTCCAGCGCGACTTTCCCGGAAGGGGCGAAGCTCTATCAACAAGCAACTGCTCATCCCGCTCTTTCCCTCACGACAGGCCAACGGTGAACGGCAGAACAGCTACTCGTACGAAAGTAGGGGAGCAATTTCAATACCCCACTCCACTGCAACTGCATCCATCCCTGGTCTTTCAGGCTTCCACATTTCTGGGCTCTCCTGCACCCCCCCACCCCCTTTTCCCCATCAAAATTCCATCGTAATAAAATAAATAAAAGTACGATAATTAAAAAAAAGAGAGGACACAAACATTTGTCATACTAAAAAAAGGGAAACCTTTTCCCCAAACAAACTTATCTGGAGATTCCTCTTCTGGTTCTTCCCTCCCAACAACGTCAACAACGACAACCTATCCCAACAACAGCAAAGCAACCATGCGTGAAATCATTAGCATCAACGGTACGCTACTCCGGCCTCCCTATTCATTCTTTTTCGTGCTATCGGAGCGCTTTGCTGGTCCGGGCTGGCGCGTCTTTGGCTCCTGTGGTTGCTGGTCGATTCCTTCACCGCATCATGATGCCAAACTGCTCCAAACCACCACGTCTGCCCCTACGACCGTGCCTTTTTTGTGCTGACATTCCTCTGTTATATAGTCGGCCAGGCTGGCTGCCAAATTGCCAACTCTTGCTGGGAGGTATGTGTTCCACGCCGTTGAGCAAAAAAAAAAGAAACAACATAAAAAAGGGGGAATCTAAAGGGGGGGGGGGTCTCACGATGGCAGTGTTCACTTAAAATGGCCTAGTTTACGACGGCACGACTGACATGACCACAATAGCTGTACTGCCTTGAGCACGGCATCCAGGTACGTTTGCCCCGGCATTCTTGTCAATTGTAAATATAAAGCTCGAATGGCGCTGACCCGCTCTAGCCTGATGGCTACCTCACGGAGGAGCGGAAGGCTGCCGACCCCGACCACGGCTTCAGCACCTTCTTCACCGAGACTGGTAAGTTTGCAGCGCACCCGCCTCACCCACTGCCAGCCTCTCCATGTCATGCTGACTCCCATCAGGCCAGGGCAAGTACGTGCCGCGCACCATCTACTGCGATCTCGAGCCCAACGTCGTCGATGAAGTCCGCACGGGTCCCTACCGCAGTCTGTTCCACCCGGAGCAGATGATCACGGGCAAGGAGGATGCGTCGAACAACTACGCCCGTGGCCACTACACCGTCGGCAAGGAGCTGATCGACCAGGTCCTCGACAAGGTTCGCCGCGTTGCCGACGGCTGTGCCGGTCTGCAGGGCTTCCTCGTCTTCCACTCCTTTGGCGGCGGCACCGGCTCCGGCTTCGGTGCTCTGCTGATGGAGCGTCTGTCCGTCGACTACGGCAAGAAGAGCAAGCTGGAGTTCTGCGTCTACCCGGCGCCGCAGACGGCCACCTCGGTCGTCGAGCCGTACAACTCCATCCTGACCACGCACACCACCCTCGAGCACGCCGACTGCTCCTTCATGGTCGACAACGAGGCCATCTACGACATCTGCCGCCGTAACCTCGGCCTGGAGCGGCCCAACTACGAGAACCTGAACCGTCTGATTGCTCAGGGTACGCACGCATCCCCCCCCCCCCCCCACATGTACGCGCTGTGCTGCCTGTTTCTCTTTGCTGACCAAACAGTCGTCTCCTCCATCACGGCCTCGCTCCGCTTCGACGGTTCGCTGAACGTCGACCTGAACGAGTTCCAGACCAACCTGGTGCCGTACCCGCGTATCCACTTCCCCCTGGTCGCCTACGCGCCGGTGATCTCGGCGGCCAAGGCCGCCCACGAGGCCAACTCGGTGCAGGAGATGACCATGTCCTGCTTCGAACCCAACAACCAGATGGTCAAGTGCGACCCTCGCCACGGCAAGTACATGGCCACCTGCCTGCTGTACCGCGGCGATGTCGTGCCCAAGGACGCCCACGCGGCCGTGGCCACGCTCAAGACCAAGCGCACGATCCAGTTTGTCGACTGGTGCCCGACCGGCTTCAAGCTGGGCATCTGCTTCCAGCCCCCCGAGATGGTGCCCAACGGCGACCTGGCCAAGGTCAACCGCGCTGTGTATGTTTTTCACTGCCACTCCAGTCTGTCTCTTTGTGCCGGCCAATGCCTTCTAACAAGCACAGGTGCATGCTTTCCAACACCACTGCGATTGCCGAGGCCTGGTCCGCGCTGTCCGCCAAGTTCGACCTCATGTACTCCAAGCGCGCGTTCGTGCACTGGTACGTCGGCGAGGGTATGGAGGAGGGCGAGTTCTCCGAGGCCCGCGAGGACCTGGCTGCGCTCGAGCGCGACTACGAGGAGGTCGCCACGGACTCGCTGGAGGGTGAGGAGGGCACCGAGGCCGAGTACTAGATTCCAGACTGGCACCGAGCCTTTACCACTACTACAGTGCTTGTAATTTCAGTGAGAGAGAGACAGACTGGCTTTATCGAATTCCCCCCTGAACGTCCTCTGCTTTTTTTTTTATAACTTCGTTCGCTTGCTCGACGGCGCCTGTTGGGGGCTGTCGGCCGTTTTGACTGGGTTGGGTCATGTCACATGGAATATATGGTTTTGAGCGTTGCTACGGCCGTTGCCTCTGTCCCCTGCATGAATATTGACCAAGACGAGCCGCCACAGTTGGCGTCAGACGAGGCAAATTTAATCATTGTTGCGGGACTGTGCCCGCAGAAGATGGAATGGCCAGGCGACAGACCAGACCAGAGCCTTTTCTTGACAAACGTAGCGCTGCATGTTGTGTCTTTCTTGTGGCTGCAGGAAAAATGGCGAGGCAAGAAATTTGTCGTCATATGACGCCGTTACGCGGATGTGGTGATGCCTGGAGAGCTTTTAGTGTGCGAGAGCCCCTATTTCCGTCTAAGCGTTAGCCCGTTCCCCGCCCGTATTTTATCGTCGGAGAACAGGTAAAGTGGCCTTGCTCGCTAGCGGACTGGCGGCCCACTTTGGCCAGCACCTAATTTTCAGTTGAGCCACCGCTGCCGACCTGACAAGCGAATCTGCATTCCCAAACCTCCAGCCACCCCGACGTGCATACCTGCAACCAATCTGCGGCCTCGCTCTCGCACCCTCTGGCCCATCCCATCCCGCCCCCCTTTTGACGATACGAGGTCGATTCGACGAGTCGACACAGGAGAGCAGCACCGTGCATCGCGTCTCTGCCGTCTTCTCCCATCGAGCCGTGTCTCCGACCGACCTGTGGCCCCCTCGCATGCGATCTGGAAACACCTTGTGTCTGGACCCTTGGCTGTCGACGTCTTTTATTTCTGCAAAGCTCTATCTAGTATTTTGGCAAGAGGGACGCTGCATCCTGATCCTCTGCCCTGTTTCCATTCGAGCTGTCCGAGCTATCCTGCTTTTGCACCTACGTCACGAGTCGGACAAAGCAGCAGCTGTCGAAGCTCGAATCCCGGGCCCCCTGTTGCGGCTGACGCACCTCGTCGAAAAGAAGAACAAGACAACATCGAAACCGAGCTTCGGGCCTCTTTCTCACAATGGTTTCCGACGGCTCCGACGATGCTGGTGAGTGCTGTTGCGGGCGGGGAGGAAGAAAAGAAGCAGGGAGCGAGAGGATGCGTCGATTTGTGTTCGCGTCGAACCACTCGTCTTCGGCCAGAGACCTTGCTGACCAAAACACACGTCTCTTCCAGGCCCGAACCTCAATCTCAGCGCAGACGAGAGGCAGCTCTACGGCCAGCTCTTCCGCCAGGCCGACACGGAGAGTGCCGGCATCGTGATGGGCGAGGTGGCCGTCAAGTTTTTCGAAAAGACCCACCTCGACTCGCGCATACTCGGCGAGGTAAAAGCCAGGCCCTCGCGCTGCCGCCGCTGCCGAGCAGTCCGCTGACGTGCGCTCTAGATCTGGCAGATTGCCGACTCGGAGAACCGCGGCTTCCTGACGCCCGCCGGGTTCGGCATCGCCCTCCGCCTCATCGGCCACGCCCAGGCCGGCCGCGAACCGGCACCGACGCTGGCCCTGCAGATGGGCCCCCTTCCGCGCTTCGAGGGCGTGCCGGCGCCGGCCAGCACGCTGTCGGCGGCCCAGGCGACAGGCGCGATGCCGCAGCTGGTAGCGCAGGCCACGGGCGGCGGGCGGGTGCCGCCGCTGACCCTGGACAAGGCGGCACAGTACGGCAGGCTCTTCCGCGACCAGGTGCTGGGCGGCACCATCCTGGCCGGCGACAAGGCCAAGCGCATCTTTGAGCGGTCGGGCCTGCCCAACGACGTGCTGGGCCGCATCTGGCAGCTGGCCGACACGGAGCAGCGCGGCGCCTTTGTGCAGAGCGAATTCATCATCGCCATGCACCTGCTCACGTCCACGAAGCTGGGCTCGCTGCGCGGCCTGCCGACGGCGCTGCCCGTGGCGCTGTACGAGGCGGCGACGCGCGGTGCCAACGCCGTGGCCGCGGGCGGCGCCGCGCTGGCGGGCCCGGCGAGTCCGACGCGCCAGCAGAGCCCGCTGGGGGGCGCTCCGGGCGTGCCGCCGCTGCCGCCGCTGCCGCCGGCGGCCCAGCGCCAGAACGCAGGCCAGTTCCGGTCGGGACTGCCGCCGCCGCCGCCGCCGCCACCGCCACCGAGCGACTGGCTGATCACGCCGGCAGAGAAGTCGCGGATGGACCCCGTGTTCGACAGCCTGGACAAGACCAAGAAGGGCTTCATCACGGGCGAGGAGGCGGTGCCGTTCCTGACGCGGTCGGGGCTCAACGAGGACGCGCTGGCGCAGATCTGGGACCTGGCCGACGTCCACTCCGAGGGCCGCCTGACCAGCGACACCTTTGCCGTGGCGCTGTACCTGATCCAGCAGCAGCGGCAGCGCGCGGATGGCGGCGTCTCGCTGCCGACCAAGCTGCCCGCGAACCTGATTCCGCCCAGCATGCGCGGCGCGCTGCGGCCGACGAGCCCGGCGGCCGCTCCGCCGATGCCGCAGCCGATGCAGCCGCCGGTGCAGAGACAGCAGCAGCCGCCGCCGCCGCCGCCGCCGCCGCAGCAGCAGCACAAGTCGGCCATGGACGACCTGTTTGGCCTGGATTCCGGCCCGTCGTCGCCCTCGGCCACGCCGGCGCTGACGGCCCATCTGTCCGGGTCTGGCGTGGGCGCCCTGAACGATCCGTTTGCCGGGGGCGCCAGCCCTCTGCCGCCCAGCTCGCCGTCGAGAAAGTCGCCGGTGCCGACGGGGCCGTCGTTCAAGCCGTTCATTCCGTCGTCGTCGTTTGGCCGGGCTCTGTCCGCCCAGGCGACCGGCGACTCGGCCGGCTCGGCGCCGTCGTCGTTTTCCAAGTCGGGGCCGCCGGCCGCGACGGTTCCGGCCCGGCCGTACACGGCGACCCCGCCGGGGGCCCAGGACGACCTGCTGGGCGGAGACAACGACGACGCCAGCAGGAACATCTCCAACGACACGGCGGAGCTGGCGAACCTGTCGAACCAGGTGGGCTCGCTCTCGAAGCACATGCAGGAGGTGCAGACGCACCGGACGACGCTGCAGGCGGATCTGGGGCAGTCGAGCCAGCAGAAGAAGAACTTTGAGCAGCGGCTGGCGCAGCTGCGCAGCCTGTACGAGAAGGAGGCGCAGGACGTGCGGGGCCTGGAGGAGCAGCTGTCGATTGCGCGGGCCGAGGCGAAGAGGCTGCAGGGCGAGCTGGCGACGGCGGAGGCGGCGTTCCAGGAGATGCAGAGCCAGCACCAGCAGGTGTACGCGGCGCTGCAGGCGGACCAGCAGGAGAACGGCAGCCTCAAGGGGCGGATCGCGACGGTGACGGCCGAGGTGGGCCAGCTGAAGCCGCAGGTCGAGAAGCTGCGGTCGGAGGCGCGCCAGCAGAAGGGCATCGTGGCGATCAACCGGAAGCAGCTGTCGCTGGCGGAGAGCGAGCGGGAGAAGCTCAAGGCGGAGGCGGAGGACCTGACGCGGCAGAACGAGGAGCTGTCGCGGCAGATCCAGGCGGCAGCGGCGGCGGCGGCGGCGGCGTCGTCGAGCGCGCCGTCGACGACGGCCAGCCCGTCGATCGCGTCCAGCACGGGCAAGAACCCCTTCTTCCGGCGGACGGGCAGCACCGACGTCATGGGCGTGTTCGGGCAGCCGCGGACGCAGTCGGAGTCGCCGAAGCCGTTCAGCGGCGAGCGGTCGTTTGACGACGTGTTTGGGCCGCCGCCGACGGCAGCGTCGGCCTCGACGGCCACGGCTGCGACGGCCGTGACGGCTGCTGCGGCGGCGGCTGCCACGGGTGTCGCGGCCGCGAGCGCGGCGGCCATGCCCAGCGCCTTCCAGCCGCAGACGACGGGCGCGTCCTCGGGCAGCGGAGCGTCGTCGACGTATACGGCGGCGACGGCCCTCAGCGGCCCGACGTCGGCGACGGCCACGCCGGCCATCAGCCGCCAGGCCACGGTTGTCGGCGAGGCGGCGACGACAGCAGCAGAGTCGCCCGCCGTGGAAGCGGAGGCGCCGGCGGCGAGCAGCAGCGGCGAGGCGGCGCAGGCCAGCAGCGACAGTCCGCTGGCCTCGTCGGGCGTGATCCCGGCACCCACGACGGCCACGACAGCCACGACGGCCACGACGGCCACGACGGCCCCGACGACCATGACGGCCCCTACGCCTACGGGCATCAGCAGCGAGACGGAAAAGGCGGTCTGGGGCCACGCGCACAACGACAGCCTCACAGACCCGTTCTCGTCGCTGGACAAGCAGCAGGACAGCAAGGCCAAGGAGGACTTTGAGTCTGCGTTTGCCAGCTTCAAGGCCGGCAAGGCGTCTGGGGGAGGGGGCGCCTCGGCCGACGAGGCCGTCGCAGACACGGCAGCGCTGGCCTTTGCGGCCACGACGGCGACGCCGGCCACGGCAGACACGGCCGCGGCGGTGCCGAGCAGCAGCAGCAGCAGCAGCGACGCGATGCACACGGACGCGACCAAGGCGATGGCGGCGTTTGACAGCGAGTTTCCGCCCATCTCCGAGGTCGCCCGGGAGGACGAGTCGGAGAGCGAGAGCGAGAGCGGCGGCGGCTTTGTCGGCGGCGGCTTCGACGACGACTTTGCGCCGGCCTCGCCGCCCAAGGCGGTGGCGCCGGCGGCCGGGGCTGGTGTCGGCGGCCCGGCGATCGGCACCGTCCTTGCGGGCGAAGGCGGCGGCGGCGGCGGCGGCAGCAGCAGCAACAGCAGCAGAAGCAGCAGCAGCAGCAGAAACGACGCAGCAGCGGCACCGGAGACGGCAAAGGCCGTGGGGTCGGGCATTTTTGCGTCGAGCAGCGGAGTGGCGACATCGGACCCATTTGGAGGCAGCGGCAGCAACATGGACGACATCTTTAGCGCTCCAGCAGCAGCTCCCGTGGCGGTGGCAGCGGCAGCTCCAGCGGCAGCTCCAGTGGCAGCAGCAGCAGCAGCAGCAACAGTAACAACAGCACCAGCGCCAGAGGCCGAGGCAGAGCCGTCGTTGGACGACCTGGACGACGAGTTCGAGGGCCTGGAGGACGCGCGCGAGGAGTCGGCCGACGACGACTTTGCCAACATCAGCCGGACGACCGACGCGTTCCCGTCCGCATTTGACTCGCCGCAGCAGCCGGGCCGGCTGGACTCGACGTCGTCCAACTTTGGGCTGGACAGCAGCTTCGACTTTGGCAGCCTGGGCTCGTCGACGGCGGCGGCGACGCAGAACGGGCAGAACGCCGTGAGCCAGGCGGCCACCGACAGCAGCGACTGGTTTACGTCGTTTACGGACGCGCCGGCCAAGGAGGCCAAGGAGGCCAAGGAGGCCAAGGGGGCGGCCACGGGGACCACGGCTTCCGGCGGTGCCGGGGCGGACACGCCGACACGGCCGCTGGGCCCTGGGCGGCTGCTGACAGACGACGGGGAGCACGACGATCCCTTTCTCAAGAAGCTGACGTCCATGGGCTATCCGCGGGCGCTGGCGCTCAGCGCGCTGGAAAAGTACGACTACAACGTCGACAGGGTGAGTGACGTTTAGTTTCTGTTTGTTTTTGTTTTTTTTTGTTCTTTTTGTTCTTTTTCTTTCTCTGCTGTTCGTTCCTCCGGCTGTCCCCACTAACCGTCTTAGGCGGCCAACTTTCTTGCAAGCCAGTCTTAGATTGCCAGTCTCGGATTGCATGTCCGTCTATATTATACATCATCTCCTTTTTGCTATTCCCGTTTCTCTCCAACGTCTCTCGAGTCCAGCCCCCCTTGCATCATCTGTCCGCGCATACGCTACTTGCTTCCATTTGTTTTCCATTTGTTTGTTTTTTCGTTTAAGCTCCCGGCCTGTAATTGTTCCCTTGCAAAAGCAGCCCTCCTACTGTCTGTGTGCACAGAAAAGAACAGAATGTTCCTTTTCCCCTCCTTTTCTTAATCTCTAGCTTCTGTAAATAGCAAACGGGTACGGTACCAAACAAATAATTGCCGCCTATGAGTACAGTCTCTGCCTGGCGAGAGCCATTGTCCGTGTCCGGCCCCATGCAGCAGGCACGGAGACCCCGGTGCTTTGCCGCAGGCCTGTTCTCGGCCAGCCTCTTCGTGTGGCGTCACGCTACGTCGGGGCAATATTTTCCGGTTCAGCTGAGGCGTACAGGGTCCTTTGGCCGACAAGACGATGGGACGTGACAAGCCGGCCTGGCGAGGACGTACAATGTACGATATCCGACCCCGTACTCGGTTCAGGAGCAGCCTCTGGTCCTGGTTCTGGCCGCGAGTTGGAAAACGGAGACTTCCTTTTCTGGCCGCTCTGCCTTGATTGTTTGGGCCTACTGCGCCGCGCTAGTACCGGGCAGCGGTACTTTCTTTCTTCTTTCTTGGCCGTCCGCCTCGTCTGTCGGATCGTCAGTCTCTCTCGGGGGGGGGGGGGGGGTAGCGGTCCCCAGCTGCTCTCTGTCATCGGCCTGGCTTTCTTTTCTTTTTAGCTTCCCATTGGCGCGCATCGAAGGCGGATCAGCGCGCCGAAAGAGGCAGTGGGCAGCAGGGTAGCAATGCAAAGGATGAGGGCAGAACATGCACTGAGAGGACTCGCGTGGTGGGACGCCTGGAAACCGCGTCAAGAGAGCTCCAGTCGCTGCTGTCGGTGGCCGCCTGGCTCACGGCGTTTTCCCAACGAGTCAAGGGCCGGGGCTGACATTCCTCACAGGCTCGGAAGCGGCAGGAATCGTCAACACTGACACACGAGGGCGGCCGAGGGAGAGAAGGGCAAACGAGAGAGGAGAGCAGGGAGTAGAACCCCCAGCCTTTGTTCCCGCTTTCACGATAGCTTACTCTCCGGAATGCCGTCCAACGGCCCTGGCTGCTCAGCCGCCGAGGACAGAGGCTACGGATGCCGCGCCCAAACTAGCGACGACTAGTCGGAGCCAATACTGTCCCAAACGGGAACAAGGAAAAAACCCTAAACGCTGGGGACGCTGGAGACGGTGATCTCATAGCGGCGATCCCGCATTTCCGATCTGGGCTCGTCTTCCAGGGTCCAGGCGCGCTCGTTCGGTTTCCGGGGGGGTGCGATGCAGCATTGCTGGCGACCAGACAATGTCTTGTCCGATGCGCTCCTCTGTTGCATACGAGTACAAAGCATTGTTTTGGGGAGTTTTTTTTTCTTTCTTTTTTTCCTTGCCTCCTTGCCCTGTCCTTCTTCTAACCTCTACCCCTTCTTCATTCCGCCTCTCACACAGATGCACTACGGAATGTGTTGTCGCCCTCTGCCTGCGTCCCCCAACGTCGGGGTCTCGCCTTCTTGGACCGTCCCGCCCTCCCCAGAGTCTTCCTGTGCGCGGCCGTCCCATTGGCGCCCTGGGCGTTCCCTCTCGGAAGCTTATGCAGGACCGTCTCCAATATTGCGACGAGCTAAAGAGCTGCCGAAGCAGAGAGACCCCACAAGGCCCAGCCAACTAAAAAGGCCAACACCAGACGGCAGAGACGGGCAGGACAAGGCTGCTGTGGAATTTCCCAATGAAATTGAAACCGCTTGCGAAAAGTACAGGTACTTTTCCCTTCGGCAGTGGCGTGGCCGTCTTTGTCCTGTCGCCCTCGCACGCCCCCCCCCCCCCCCCATGAAAGCTTGAGTTCCGCTCGCGTCTGCCCCTTTGCCTTTGCCTGTGGTGTCCCCGGTCCGGCCAGCTGGGAACGTGGGCGCGCTCGACGCCTCGACTCCTCGACGCCTCGACGCTCCGACGCCCCGACAGCGCCGTCTGCTGGTTTGGCTCGACCCAACAGGTGAGACTATTGTGGATCCTCTCCGCGGGCTTTCCCAGTTGGGAACGATGCCGTCGCCGAGGCTGAGTCGTCCCCAGGAGGACGGGGCGGACGCAGAACCGGCAAGGATGAACACGGCCTGGGGGGGCCAGACGTCCTGCGTGCTATGCTGACCCTGTGCTGCGCGTCTCAGACGCATCGCGACGAGTATAAGTATGGTCTCCCGTCCGGGCCATCTCGCCCTCCCATCTCGCCCTTTTTCTCCCCATCCTTCTCGACAGGCCCGTTGTGTGTGTGTCTCTTTTCGTGTCGAGTCCAGCCCTTGGTACGCATCTCCTGTTCTTTTTTGGAAGTATGAAGGCCGTGTTTTACGCCTCGGCCCTGGCCGGCCTGGTCGGGCTTGCGGCCGCCACCGAATGTGAAGCGGTATGAGTGCCCCCTCTTCCCTTTTTCCGCTTTTCCGCGTTCCCCCCCGCTGACAGCGTGCAGAACAACTGCGCGCGAGCCGTGACGGGCACGGCCGGCGGCACGGCCAGCGTGTCCAAGCACAAGTCGGACTGCAGCTCCTTCCTGAGCTACACGGTGCTGGCCGGCACGGCCACGGCCACGGTGACGGCCACGTCGACCGAGACGGACTGGGTCACGGCCACGGTGACGGTCGGCAGCGGCGCCACGGTGTCGGGCGCCACGGTGACGGCGTCCGTGACGGCGACGCTGGCCACGGCCGTGAGCACGGCCACCGTCGTCGGCAGCACCGACACCGTGGTGGCGACCGCGGCGGGCGCGACGGTGACGGTGCCGGTCACGGTGACGGTCGACACGGCCACGGTGACGGACATGGCCACCTCCACCGGCACGGCCACAGTCACCGCCACAGCCACGGCCACCGAGCACGTGACCGCCACGGCCACGGTCACGGCCTCGGCCCACATCACCATCACGGCCACGGCCACCGAGACCACGCCGTGCCCGGCCACGGTGACGACGTCGTGCACGACGACGCTGGGCGGGCGGCCCGGCTGGCGACGCAGCCGCGTGGCCCGCGACGAGGCCGGCGCGGCCGTCGTGCCGCTCAAGCGCATGCCCGTCCCCACGGCCATCCGGGCCCTGCTGGCGGCACGTGACTCGACCGGCGCCGTGCTCGCGCCCACGGCCGTGCCGACGTACGCGGCCGCCTGCAGCAGCGCCGCCGCCTACGCGAGCGCCTGCTCCTGCTTCGGCGTCGCCGCCACCACCGTCACGCTCGGCGGCTCCGCCTCGGCCACCGTCACCGTCACCGCCGCCACCGCCGCCACCGTCACCGTCACCGCCACCACCACCGTCACCACCACCGCCGCCGACGTCACCGCCTCCCCGACCACCGTCACCCTCACCGTGGCCGCCACGGCAACGTCTGTCGCCACCGTCACCGTCGCCGCCTCCACCACCGTCTGGGTCAGCGGTGCCGCCGTCACCGAGACCGCCACCGTCACCGTCTCCGACGGCACCACCCTCGCCTCCACCGTCCCGGCCACCGTCACCGCCACCGTCACCGCCGGCACCACCACCACCACGGCCACCATGAGCGTCACCGTCTCCGAGACTGCTACTGCCACGGAGTCCACCACCACCACGATCGGCTGCAGCACCACCGCCACGGTCACGGTCACGACCACCACCACGGCCACCACCTCGTCCTCGGCCGAGACCTCCCCGGCGTCTTCGTCCAGCTCTGCTCCTCCCTCCAGCTCCACGCCTGGTTCAACGACCACACTCGTGTCTACGTCTAGCCCGTCTTCGGTGACGTCCTCAAGCTCTAGCTCTACACCTCCGTCCAGCTTCACGTCCAGCTCTACAGCACCTGCGTCTACATCTAGCTCTGTACCACCGTCCGGCTTTACGTCTAGCTCTACACTACCTGTGTCTACGTCTAGCTCGTCTTCGTCTACACCTCCGTTTGGCTCCAGCTCTACACCCCCATCCACGTCTAGCTCTAGCTCTACGCCTCCGTCTAGCTCCAGCCCTACATCTCTGTCCACGTCCACGTCTAGCTCCAAGACTACGCCTGCCTCCTTATCCACGTCCAGCTCCAAGTCTACGCCGACTTCCACTCCTTGCACCACTACCTCTACAAAGCCGACGTCCAAGTCTAGCTTCAAGTCTACACCCACCTCTACTTCCACTTCCAGCTCGGCATCCAAGTCTAGTTTCAAGACCACGCCCACTTCCACGTCCACTCCCTGTACTACTACCTCTACATCCAAGTCTAGCTCCAAGACTACACCCATTTCCACGTCCACGTCTAAGACCTCACCTACCTTCTCTTCTACGCCTAGCTCTACTTCCAAGTCCAGCTTCAAGACCACGCCTACTTCCACGTCCACTCCTTGTACTACTACCTCTACTTCCAAGTCCAGCATTAAGACCACGCCCACTTCCACGTCCACTCCCTGTACTACTACCTCTACATCCAAGTCTAGCTCCAAGACTACACTCATTTCCACGTCCACGTCTAGTTTCAAGACCTCACCTACCTTCTCTTCTACGTCTAGCTCTACTTCCGAGTCCAGCTTCAAGACCACGCCCACTTCCACGTCCACTCCCTGTACTACTACCTCTACATCCAAGTCTAGCTCCAAGACTACACTCATTTCCACGTCCACGTCTAGTTCCAAGACCTTACCTACCTCATCCAAGTCCAGCTCCAAGTCTACCTCCCCGCCGACTTCCACTCCCTGCACCACTACCTCTACGAAGCCCACGTCCAAGTCTACTTTCAAGACCGCGCCTACTTCCTCCCCCACGTCCACCTCTGCGTCCAAGTCCAGCTCAAAGTCCTCGCCCACTTCCACCTCCTGCACTACGACCTTGAAGACGTCCACGGTCAAGTCCACGTCCAAGTCCCCATCGACCACCACCCCTTGCACGACATCCACCGCCACAAAGGCCACGTCCAAGACCTCTTCGGCCACCTCCTCGGCGGCACCCACGTGTACCAACTCGGTCGTCACGGCCACGCAAAGCTACATCTTGGAACGCGTCTGCAGCTTCACCATCAACTGCGGCCGCAAGGTCGTGCCGGGCATCACGCTGCCAAGCTTCAGCTCGCTAGTAGAGAGCAGCGTGCCGGACTGCACCCAAGCCTGCAACGACAATTTCTTCTGCAACGTCTTCTCGTTCCAGGTCTCCACCAAGCAGTGCCTGCTGTACTCCAGCCTGCTCATCTTCAGTAGCGTCGCCGACAGCGACTACGTCTACGGCACGCTCACGGGCCTGTGTTAGGAGGCGGGGGGGAAGCTGGAAGGTCGTTGAATAGAAACCAGAGAAAGTATCTTTACAGTCAGGAAAATAAGACACACATGAATCTACCGAGACGTACATATGAGACATGACCGCACATTGAAAAGTACGCCCGGAAACGGAATTGCTAACATGATCCTTCAAGACCACGTTGGCGTGAATGTAACAAAAGCTCAGTTACTATTTAGGGATTCTCTTTGAGAGACACTTTTAGTATTGCAAGATAAGATGGCACTTGCACATGGCATCTGATAAAAAATGCTGCCCGACAATGAACAACACCTCTCTCGATCCGGCCACGCTCAAGTCCAGCATGCTGTTGGCCAGAACTGTGCTAAAGCGAGACAGGTACAGTACTTTTCCTTTTTTTTCCCCGGACTGGGTTGACAGCAGAGCCTCAGCAAACGGTTGTAAAGGGTGCAAAGCGGTTTTGGCTGCCCCACCTGATGCGGATTACTTGTTTGGGTGTTAGTCAACGGAATTTTTCCCCGCGATTTTTTAAGTGGCAAAAGACAACTTTTTTCTGTGGAAGTCTTTTCTTGTCACGGCCACTACTACCAAAACAAAGACAAGCGTGCCAGCCCACCACGATCACCGCAACGATGAGCGACGAAGAAGACCTCGCCATCTACGACGAAGTCGAGATTGAGGACATGACGTACGATGCGGCCCGCGGCCTCTACAACTACCCTTGCCCTTGCGGCGACCGCTTCGAGATCGCTCTGGACGATCTTCTCGACGGGTCCAACGACATTGCCGTGTGCCCGAGCTGCAGCCTGATGATCCGCGTCATCTATGATCTCGTACGTGCTTGCCCTGCTCACTCTCCTACTCCCTGTATGCCAGAAACAGAGCGGCTGCTGACTGGATGCCAGGAGGATCTGCCAAAGGGACCGGGAGACATGCCACAAGGCGAGGCCGTGGCTGTGTGAGAGCGCATGCACATGACAGGGAGAAAACAGCGAGAGAACGAAACAATCAGTCCAAAGAAACGGCGATGCCGGCGAGCCACGAGCCACGAGCCACGAGCCACGAGCCACGAGCCACGAGCCACGAGAAATCATGTCCCGAGCCGAGTCACGCGCAAAGTCGACGCAGCAGCCGAGCCAAGATGCCGGGCATGCTCGGCGCCAGAAACAACGCCGGGAAGCAAGCGAGACGCTGATCAGGGGGAGACGCCAACGCAGCGGTGGAAAGAAACACAACAGGTGAACTGGCGGTCTCTCTACGCTCGTCTTGGAGAGGCTTCTATTGGATTCTATGCCGGGTACGGAAATGGGCTCCTGTCACAAAAGTTGTGCAGATGGGAGCCACAAGCAGAGGAGAAAATAGGATGGGTAAAAACTAGGTATTAATAAAGACAAAAATAGAAAAAAAAATCCCATCCAATTTTACAGATGACCAATCTGTGCTGCCTTGATTTTTCCTTTCAATGCCTCGCCGACTCGTGCGCTCACGTCTGGTGTCGTGCCAGAGCGGCTTCCACGTTGCCGGCCCCCGTCTCTCGTTATGCCATTATGCCAGCTCGTCCCTCCTCTTCTTGTGCATTGCAGCAAGGTAGCACACTGTGGCTGGGCTGTCTCTCTCCCCCCTGCCATCGCCCACTCAGGCCATGGACAGGCCCAGGGCCACGATGGCCGCAAACGCCATGGCCGTCCGCTCCAGGCCCAGGACGTTGGCGGCAGACGCGGACACGCTTGATGTGGAGGTGGAGGTCGTGAGGGTGCTGGTCGAGGAGCTGGTGATGGAGCTGGTGGCCGAGCCGGTGGAGGCGGTCGCGTTGGTGGTGGTGTTGCTGCCGTAGGGGGGGATGACGGTGGACACGCCCACTGCGGTGGTGGTCCAGGCCGGCATCAGGGTGGATGATGTGACGGAGCTGGTGGCGGCGGCGGAGGCGGCGAGGCCAAGGGTGAGGCCGAGGACGGAGAACGACTTCATCGTAATGAGTAGCAGAGGGTGCTGTTCGAGCGTCCCGTGACGAGAGAGGTGAATCTCGGTGGTAGAATCGATATGCTGATGTGAAGAGCGAGCGAGGTGGGCAGCTGAAGTCTGTCTGATCCAACACGAGAAGGAATGAGGAGACGGATGGAGGAGAAGATGTACGGGTTAGTCTCGAGGAGCACCAGCCGGTCATATGCAATATATACCTCGTGTGGTTGCTGGGTGGGGAGGGGGCTACGAGTACGGAGTACAAACGGAGGAGAGACAGGATGCACCGGTGCACACGACAAAGAGGGAAAGGAGCAGCAGTTGGCTTGAGTAAGATTGGAGGTTAAAAAAAGAATGAGGGCAATGGCGTGTGAGTGGGCTACACGACAGGACGTCACCACTTTTCCTGCCCGGCTGGTTGGCCGCTCCGGCATGCAGGACGACGACGCCTCTATTCCTGCACGAGACGGGACCAGATCCGGGACGTGGTGGCTGTGTTGGCTGTGCTGTCTGGTGTGTCTGCCCCTGTTTATTAGGATCCGCCTCCACTTAATGGGCCGCCAAGCCTCCCTGTCTGTCCTCGACTTGCGAGACCTCCGGACGAGGTGGCGTCGGCTTGCGCGTCGCCTGTTGTCGTGGCCGTTGTTGCCCAAGGAACGAGGCAGGCTGGAGGGGGGGGGGGGGGGGACAAGGTGAGATGTGAGAGTGGGAGATGAGTAGTGGTTGTGTGTTCGCAGAGTTTGCAAGCAAAGTACTCGCAGGCCAATACGAGGGAGGAGGGAGGATGTGGCAGGAGGATGCGGCAGGAGGAAGCGTGATGGAAAGAGGAAGGCGCGGGTGGTGTGCTGTTTGCAGGTGGCAGGTGGAAGGAGGGCGGCGTCGTCATTGGCAACGCCACCCTTTTGTGACGGGCACCGCTGTCTGCGGGGATTACGTCACGGCTGACTGCACGAAGAGCTGCAGTCAGATGTACTGCTCGGACCGAGAGACGCGAGAGGGAGAAAGAGGGCAGAGGGCGTTGCATCTGGCAAGAAACCGTTCATGGTCACGTTAAGAGAGCGAGTCGGCGCCGGGGGTACGTAAGATTCGCGGAAAACAGGTGCTCGACGAGGACGGAATGAGAAGGGAGGCAATCCCCCACAGGGACCCAGTTATAGTGCTATGTTGGGCTGGAAGCACGCGATGGCTCCCTGTATCATGCGCCGGGCACTGGAGAAGTGGGGCTCCAGGTAGGGCTGATCAGCACATCGCACGCTATAAGGTGCTAGTCCGGCCCTGGCAAATTGGCCGTCTCTTGTCAACGAAACGATGAAGGGCAAGGTTTGGGTCCGCAGGGGGTGAGGACTGGAGGAGCCACGATTGTACGGTCGCATTCGGCCAGGCCGTAGAGAAAGATGGCGGCGATGCTGAGGATGGCGGAGAGCACGGAAAAGGCCATGGCGGCCTGGCCGCGCGGGGATGAGGTCGGGGGCCTCGACGAAGAGCATGCCGAGGCCGGCGCCGAGATGCCAGCCGACCTGGCAGTGGAAGAGCCAGACACCGGGGTTGTCGGCGACGAAGCGCAGCACGAGCCAGCCCTTCGGCGGGACGACGCCGACGTCGCGGCGGACGGGAAACGCGGGCAAGGCCGGGTGGTCGTCGGGGTCGTAGACGACCGGGTCGCCGGCCAGGTAGCTGTAGTAGGCGGCGCCGTAGGCCGGCGCGCGCGCGACGATCTGAAAATTGTGGCCGTGCAGGTACAGCGGGTACGTGCCCGTGTCGGCGTTGTTCACGACCACCTGCACGACCTGGTTGTGCTGCGGCACCACGGCGTTGGTGTACTCCATCGTGTTGGGCGCCACGTACACGCTCTGGCGGAGGCCGTCGTTGAACAGAAAGGCGTCCGGCACCGGCTCTGCGCCCAACGGGTTGTACAGACACATGAACTCGGACGCGGCCAGCTCCTGCACCGGCGCATGGTACCAGTCCGACAGCGTGATGGGCCGCTTGTCGCCGACCTGGTCGTGGAACCAGGACGCGTTGTCGTGCACGATAAAGGCCTGCCGGTAGCCATCGGGATAGCAGTAGTCGACGTGGCAGTGGTACCAGTGCGTGTCCACCTCGTGGACCGTCATGTTGTGGACCATGGTGCTGCCCGGCGGGGATCGGACACTGCGTCACTGTCGCCGGGCCGTCCATCTGGTTCGTGCCGTTCTGGTACATGCCGTGGAAGTGGAACGTCACGCTCTGCTCGATGCTGTTGACCACGTTGATCAGCACCGTGTCCCCCCTGCTGGCGTGCATCACCGGCGGCGGCCACGGGTTGTTGATGCCAATCGTCTTGCGCTCCGCCAGCCCGTCCGGGTTGGTCGTCACGTAGGTCAGGTTAAAGTCGTACGTGATGACCTTGGCCGCCGCCGTGGCCAGCCACAGGACTGCTGCAGGGAGTACCATGCTGTTGGTGGAGAGGTGGAGGAGGATGGAAGAGCTTGGCCAGAAATGCTCGAAAGAGGCGGCTTATAGGACACCAAAGACCCGGGAAGAGACTTGCCTTTCTACTCACAGCAACGGCTGCTCGCCTGCAGAAACGCTCGCCGAAGACGGCAATCCTTGACAAAAACTGAGCCCTGGCCGTGCTTTGAATCATTCTGCCTCGTGGACGCTTCTGGCATCGCATCTCATGGTTTTGGTCGTTTTATTGCTTCTAGATCTGATAAAACGTCCCACCTTCCCCCACGAGATTGGATAAGATTGTTTGCATCCTTCGGGGTGGCGAGCCGGGTGGTGCTATTTTCCAGGCCAACCAAGCACGTCCAAGCAAAAACGACGTTCACGCGGCTGAAATAGGGCGGGAAGAATGACTAAAAGACGGAAGCGGGAAAAGGAGATGTTATAGGAAAATGATATCGATGAGAGAAGAGCAAACTAGACATTCACACGCAAGAGAGTTCCCCAAAGACTGGGCAAAGTAGAGCAGCTGTATCTCACATCCACTCTCCCGTAGTAGGAAACCCGCATTGGCGCAGCAGCTGGAAAGGCGCGAGAGCTTGAATCCCATCAGATAATTACAGCGGGTCTCATCTCAAGATGCTCATCTATAGACCCAGCAGAAACAGCTGATGCGCTATTTTTGCGTACGAGATAATCAGAGATAATCAGTGCTTGGCTCTTACGGCGGCTATGTGGTATGACGATGCAGAAGAGATAAGTTGCCGATACCTGTTCCTCATCCGTCCATATCCATACGAACTTGCTCACATCTCGGCGAGAGCCTTGCGGGTTTGATGCGACGATCCGTCTCCAGATGGCCTGTTTTGGCAGGAAAAGCGATGTGGCTTGACTGCTTGTGGCGGTGCAGAAAAAAAGTCATCGCAGACGGACATGACCAATCAGCATCTCTCCATTCAGACCCAGGCAGACCTCGTCCTTTCGCATCCTCGGTCACCAAACCGGCCACAGCACAGTCCGCCTTACCTCCCGCTCTCTTCTGGACCATGCAGAACGCCGTCCTCCGTCGGCTCGCCGCCCACGCGCGGCCGCGACTCGTACCGGCACACATTTCTGCCGCAGGCTCGCCGGCCGTTCCCGCCTGGTCGGTTGCCTGTGCGCTTCGCCATGTCTCCTCGGCGCCCTCGGCACCCTCCACCCCGTCTGGTCCGCGCGCCTACAAGACAAAAAAGGTCTGGCCGCCCGACTTTACGCTGCTGTCGCCGCAGGAGCAGCTGCGGTTCGAGAAGCGCTTCAAGCGGCGGATGGCCCTGCGGGCGGAGCGGCCGCGGTGGATCAAGTTTGTCAAGCTCGCACAGCTGTTCACAATCACCGGTAAGTGTGTCACGAGAGAGATGCGCAGAAGCAGAAGCTAACTGCCAGCAGCCGTCCTCTTCTACTGTGTGCTGTTCATGGAGTGGGATCGCGGGCCGACGCCGTTCGATGGGGTATGTCTCTCATTTTCTGTTTCTTTCTGTCCCTCTTTTATTCTATACCCGAGCCTATCCAATCGCTGACCTGGCAGCTCCGTGCGTGGCTCTGGGACATCCTAGGGACTCGGCAGAGCGGAGCCCTGCAGCGGGGGAAAGACTCGGACAGCAGGAGTAGCGGCACGGCAGCTGAGCCACCGACAGAGACGAAATAGCCTCTCCTTCCGCCGGCTCCCCTGTGGCCTTCCTCACCTCAATGCATTCTCTGGAGTTTGTGGCTTTCGTCTTCTGGCCGCTGGAATAGATATACCCCCATTCCCTTCTCCTGGTTCAATGCTTGTTCTGTCCATCTTTTTATTCCCGTTTCTTGGACGGACGTAGGACCGACTCCGGGGGCCCGTCTCGGGTCGTTGGACTCTAGCCGTAGAGTTGCTTGAGGGAGCATGTAGAGCACAGCCGTTCCGCTCGGCCTCACCGGCCGTGCCACGCAAAGTTGGTGCCCAGTGCCGCGCCGAGGGCCGAGATGCCGTTGCCGTTGCTGCCGCCGCGTCCAAGGCCCGACGGGCCGCCGTTCACGGGCCGCTTGGCCACGGCGCCCTGGGAGCGCACGCCGGCCACGATGCGGTCGAGGTTGGTCTCGATGACGACGCCGCCGACAATCATCTCGCCGAGCGTGGCGTGCATGGACTCGAAGTTGAAGATGAGGTCGAGCTCGCAGACGTTTTCAAAGAGCCGGTCCAGCGACTCGACGTAGACCTGGATGAGGTCGATGAGGGCCAGCGGCGACTCGGTCGCCGTCGAGATGACGATAAAGTAGAGCGTCGCGTAGTGGCGGTAGGTCACGAGCGACGGCCGGTCGGACGTGTCCGAGGACGACGACCCGGACGAGGCCAGCAGCGGCGGCAGCGGGAGGAAGTTGCATGAGCCGGCGGTGCGGCTGGCCACGAGGGAAAATATCTCGGAAATGAGGCGCTGTTGTATGCTCGTGTCCTGGCACGTTTGACAAAAATTAGGAAGGCCACAAGGCGTCGAAAGAGGAGGAAAGACCACAAACCAGCTGCGTGTAAAACTTGGTCAGGCGCGGCTGTCCCTGGCCGTTGAAGACGAGAAAGGCGCTGATCATGGCGGCGGCAGCAGCAGTGGCAGCACGAGAGCATGTATGGAAGAGGAGTGATAGCTCAAGCAACGTTGTGAGAAGACCAGTCGATGTCGACATTTGCGGGGCAGCTTTGCTTTCCGCTTTCCAGCTTAGTGATGGGGAATCGCCATTGGGGTCGCGCAAGTGGGGCCGGATAAAATAGCAGAGGGAAACCGGCCTGCATCTTTCGTCGACGAAAAATACAACCAGCTTCTGTCCGTGCTGCCCTGCGAGACGTGCGCAAGAACAGCACAGTCTAGGCTTTTCCGAAACGAGGAGAGAAAGAAGAGGGCCAGTCGGCACTGCGGCAATGCCTCGACCAGCCATGACAGCGCCATCCCATCTTGTCCGACTGCGCCTGTCGACGAGGACGACGACGACGACGACGACGATGCCAGCGTCGACGTCTCGCCAGCTCTTTGGATCCTGCCACCGGTGCCTCCTCCGCCAGCGTGGCCATGCAGCCGTGCGCGCTGCCGTCCCCGCGCTCGCAAGACGGCCCTTTTCCGCCACGACGACCACGTCTGGCCCGTTTCGCCCGTCGTCAGCCGTGTTCTCGCCCACCTCTCCGACCTCTCCGACCTCTCCGACCTCTCCCACACAGCCACACGCCCACGGCGAGCCTGCCCCCCTCTCCGACGCGCATTACCACGACCTGGCCGACGACTACCTCGACCGCCTGCTCGCCCGCCTCGAGGAGATGCAGGACGCGCGCGAGGACGTCGACGTGGAGTTTTCCGCCGGCGTCCTGACGCTCGCCTTTGCCAGCGGGGCTGACGGCGCCGCCCGCACCTACGTCATCAACAAGCAGCCGCCCAACAAGCAGATCTGGCTGTCGTCGCCCATATCGGGGCCGAAGCGCTACGACTGGGTGTTGGGGCCGGACGGCGGCGAGCCGGACGGCGCGTGGATCTATCTCAAGGACGGCTCCTCGCTCGACAGCCTCGTCAAGGAGGAAATCGGAGTGGACCTGTGCGAGCCCGCCTCGGACGACAGCATATGAGGGAGATGGCGAGGCTCCGTGTACAGACAACAACCTCAATTGTAATACGAACGACATGTCTCTCATGATCATGCATGCTTCTTCTCCCTGGGCTTCGTTTGCGTGCAACACAAACTACACCCATCTCATGTACATCCGCTTCTGCCCAATGTAGATTTCGCGGCGCTTGGCTTGGGTGCGGATCCTCCTCCACTTGGAATCCGCTGCAGAACAACTCGTCCCAGCTGCATTGTGTGGTCCAAATGCGAGGAAGAAAATCGAGTGAGATGTCCAAGCTGTCCCCTCCAGAGTCTAAAACTCCTAGCCGTGTGGACGCATAGCATTTCCTCGCCTCTGTTCATTCACCTCCTACTCTTGTGGCTTGTCTGGTCCTCCCAGTCGGCGTCGGTTGCGTCCTCTTCCTGTCCTTCGGATCCGGTGTGCCCCTCGTCGTCCATGCCCTCGTTCTCGCCGTTGTCCGCACTCGCATGGGCACCCGCACCCGCACCCGCATTGTCGGTGGCATCCTCCTCCTTGGCCATGACGCCTTCGAATTGAGACCACAGCGCCTCCACGGACGAGAACTCGTTGCCGACCTGCAGAGAGACGTCAGCGGATGGACACCCAGAAAGCGGGACACAATGCACTGCCACCCACCGTGATGACGGCTTCGAGCGAGCGGTTGAGCTTGTTGATGTTGGCCAGGGCATGCTCAAAGGACTGCGCGTGGTCAGCAACCGGATTCCTACGCTGTCTCTCTCTCTCTCTCTCTCGCTTGCTGTCCACTGACCATGGCAATCTCGCCAACGAGAATCTCGCGCTGCTGCTCAAAGTACGACCGCTTGGCTGCGCCGGCAGCGGCGGTGCGCGAGCCCATTGCGGACGGCGCTCGGGGGTTGCTGGCCATGGCGTCGTCGGATGGGGGAAGCGGGCTGTGGGATTCGGGCTTCGTGGATGGAGTGACTTTTTTCTGGGCGCGTCGCGTGGAACAGCTGGGGTGACGCGGGGTTCGTGGGGGCCTTTAGTGGTTAATCGGACCCACAACAGTGGTTGCATGCCCCATACAATTACAGTGTGTATGGACAAACTCACCAGGCCAGATTATTGGACATCTTTATAATTCGGCTACATCAAGTTCTCGCCAATTCAGGAAAGCAATGTACATCTCCGCCTCACAGCTAGTCGGGGTTGGCAAGGCTGTGGCGGAGATGAAGGGACGTTATCGTCAGCGCCTGAACGGGTAGCGGACACTCTCACCATCATCGACAATGGTCCCGACATCGTCATCGGCCTCGTTGATTTCGTCGTTTTCCTGCTGTCAACCTTGACCCGACTTGTCTTACTCTTCTCTTCGGATTCACAGGTGCATTTACTTGCCAACTTGGACTGGCATGCTAGCTACAAGATCACCCTCCTTGGGAACAACGACGAGCTCATTCTAGACTTGGTTCTGGAACTCTTTCTTTCGACTACTACAGTTGGCCTTTTCCTATTTTTCATAGAGGTAGGCAATAATGACTGCTTCCTCTTAACACCTTCCTCGTCTTAGTCTTCCTAAGTGACTAGGTAGGGGGAAGCCCTTATATACTCTGTTTACTACGTTGGTAGGTACAGTCCCCTCTTACCACTGGTACAGCGGTTGTTGTCAAAAGCTACGAGCCCGGAATTGCTACACCTACGACAACCCTCCGACGGTAAGCCGATCAGTTCGAGTCTACGCAAAAGCAAGAGGGTTTTATGCACCATACAAGAGAGATCAGAAAAGACACATCGGAAAAGCATACCCAAGGATTTCAGATTCCGGCAGAAACTGGTTCTCTTGTTCGTATCGGACCAGAGGGTGTTAATAAATCGCTTTTTAACCATTATCACGGCGAGTATCTTTGGAGGAAAGAAACGGGTCCAGCAACAACCTACCTCTTCACCCTTGAGCTAGCGAATAAACATGATTCCCCAACGCCTTCAATTGCAGATCTCATTCTATAGAAGACATCTCCCTTGTCACCTTCAAAGAAGCCTTGTGACGACACTGACTACCGACAAGGTCTCCAACTTAGAGGAGGTGATGAACTCGTTGGATGCCTTTTCCAAGTCATCCAAGCACGACGATGAGCATTATCTCTCCGGCCTAGCATGTACGCCGCGCCGCATCTTGTGGCACGGACGTCCACCATATCCTGACAGCATCACGATGGGTATTACTCATCGAGTAAGGCACTCTCCACGGCGGGCGACCACTCTCTGCTCCAAAAAATGGTACCCAGAACTGCGCACATGCCTCGTCGCAGCCTTTGGCGACATTGCGTGGGAAACGTTCTACCCAGTCCGCATCGATGGCGCCAGCGACGTGGACACGCGTAGACGTACAGTCGTGCTACTTATTAGGATGCGACTAGATACCCTTGTACATGCGATGCCGGTGGCGCCGCGTTGCCGAGCCATTCTGCGTGCATACAACGCCTGGGACGTCGAGGTGGAAATGAAATAGAATAAGATTGTACCTATGGCGTCGACGACCGCTACAGCGCCGGCTTTGTTTATCTACTGGACGTACTCGCAAACGGTTCCCTTAAGCTTTGTCCGCGATATAAGCATAGCGGAAATCAACGGTGAAGTTATGCACCGAGTAAGAGGAAGTCTGGCCGGGCGAGCTCAAGGCGAAAGCTAACACAATAGGACTAATAGGCTATTTTAGAAGACCCTTTTATTGTGCGGGGTTTTAATAGGTTTGTTTACCGACTTAATTATGTTAAATGTCTACGTGAAGACGTATTTTATATTGACTAAGCGCCGAGGGGGTTTTCACCCTGTCCCTTGAGGTTGTAAACTGGAAGCCAACATACTGGCTGAAAAGAGGGGGGAATAGGGAGGAGGGGGGGTATTCGGAATGAATTTCTTTTTAAACAATATATCTTTGTACAATATGAGGTGACCAAGTGTTTGCTTACCAAACTACTCGTACATGACTCACCTCTCAAATTTACTTTGTCCTTATTTTTCTCTCTTGAATTCCCTTTTCCATTTTACTCTCTTGTTCTATGACGAGAACTGCTACAACTGACAGACTTGTAGCAGTTGCCTACCTTTATTAATACCCTTCCTTAGTCTATATAATTCTGTCACTTGCTACCGTACTTTGTTTTCCCTCCTGTTGCGGCGACGCAGGGAGATTCTTCTCACAATATTCTCTTGTGGCATACGGCTGTTGTCTTTGTCTCCGATGCAGAGTCCCTTCTAGTGCCGCCGAGATGTCATCAATCGATCCTTCGACTCTCCCTGGTTTCCATTCAGTTAGGCGCCGCACAGGAACTACGGAAGATCTTGCTGGGAGATATTTTTCCACTCGTTGTCCACCTGACCTTCCCCCACGCAGTCGTGTGGTTGCAGTGTGCGGGATCACTGATAACGACAACCGTGCAAGTCCAACAGTAGACGGTTGGTTTTTTTCTGATTTTTTCCTGTTTCATCATTTACTCTCTCCTACACGTAAGCATACTTCCACGATGCAAATGCTACCAACCTCAACCAACCAAACCTTAGATGGACCAGCCCTCAACCAAGTATGGCTCACAAGCGAGGAACCTGGAGCTCTTGTCGCAAAATACGAAGAATATTGCCATGGGAATCCCTCCCAAGAGAGGCGAGTTGTCCTCGACCAGGCTTGTCTCAAACGCATTGAAGAGACAGGAAGCATCCGAGTTGTCTCGAGGGACATTCTTCTTGAGCGCTTTCTGGCCACCATCAAGGAACAAGGGCGCTTGGCAGCTGCTAATAAAGAGCATTTCGCCATCCTAATCTTTGGTCATGGAAGGACTGATCCCTTTCGCGTCACTATTGGTGGCACAGGAGATCCCACCGACAAAAAGGCACCAGAGTTATCGTCTGGTACAATCAAGAAGATGCTACCAAGGCGCCTGCCGACCACAATCCTGCTATCGTCTTGCTTTGCCGGTGGTTGGATCATGAATAAAGATATGAACCCTACCGACATGATTCCGGGTTCTGTACTTGCCAGCTCCACGGAGACTGAGGAATCGCTATCCTGGCCTCTCAGCTCCAGCGTCAAAAATAGAGCTTGTGGTGGCATCGCTTCCAGCGCAATTCTCGAGGCTCTTCTTGACATTGAAGAGGTGGGAGACGACTACCACGAAGTCGTTTCCCACCCGACATACATTGGCCTCGCAAGCTCCATTCACAAAACGTTTGAGAAGATTTCAGACATAGATGAGTACCAACATATGCAATTTTCTGCCCAAGAGGATGACTGGGAGAGACATTATGGGGAACGGCTTGGACTCCCCCTCACAAACCTCAAGGCCAAATGGGAGAAGCTTCGAGAAATCGCTCCCTCACAAGCCGGCCTGCATCAAAACACCGGGTCTGCCCAGCAAGGACGAAGGTCGGCATCTACCGACAAGAAGCTCGCCGTCATGTCGAGGTTGGCCTACCCATACTTCCAGGCCTTTCCAGGGCTGGACAACTCTGGCTTGAACATCGCACTCCACAATACTGTTCGCCGTATGCTGTCTGGATTGGAAGAGCCTAGAGATTCCTGGCTGGACGAGTCTATTCGCACTTTGAAGTATAGGCTCGCAGTAATGAATCTGGCAGACTTGGTGCTTAAGATGATGGGATTGTCATATCCCAGCATCATGGAATTCAATACCGAGGCGTGGATAAAAATGGCAACGGCCGAAAAGAGGGCATCCTATCAGAAAATTTGGGGTCTGACATTAGGAGCCAAGCTTTTCCCTTCACACGTTGATGGGGTTGAACACATCTACCCGAAGCCGTACAAGTACATTTCGATGGCGCTGGTTGACTCTGAACTCGCCCAAGCTGAAGTAAAAAGCAAGCTGGAGTATGCCCGCAGTAGTAAGTGGAAGATATGTCCTCTTTACGATAACCCAAAGGATGATTTTGGCTAATCAAGGAATGGCTACAGAAAAGAGAGAGATGTACCGCGCCATTGCTGACGAATGGGATGGGGAGAAGATCTTACGCGATGCTGAAGTTACGAGTCGACGTCGCAGATTTTTGGAGGCAATGGCACGCCTTGGCCGAAAGGTCAAAGAAACGTGGACTTTTATCGACAGGGAAGCGGAAGAATGAGTGTGCCAAAGAATGGCTATATTTTGGGAAGGCAAAGAGGTACCCGAGAGGTGGAGGGACGCAGGTAAAGGGAAAGGGGACCTCTCGTCCAGCCGCTGGTCAGTGCTCAGAGCCTGTAGCACGTCGGGGCCCTTTGGCTGTGATGGGACAGTTGAGAGGCGAGAATGTGATAGCTCCCCGTATTGAGCTTGGTTTTATCCAAGAGTCTGTGTCCTATGACTTGGACCGAAGTGGGCAGTAGTATTAGGAAAGAAGAAGGAAAACATGCGACCTTGTGCCCTCAGCTATGTCTTTGAATAAGCCAGTTTGGACACCAGTATCCCAGTCCGTGAAACGACATGAGCAGCGAAGAGCTCAGAGGCTTTGATTGAGGCCCCGGCCCCGGCTATTCGGTAGGTGCTAAGTTATGATGCGCTTGCGGGCAGCCCTCCTGGCCCACTCCAAACCACTCGCCGGCATCCTCGTCACCACCACGGACGCCTGCCAGGGTCAGGAGAATCAGGTCGTGGTCCTGGTTCTATGTGTCGACAGCAAGACCGGCCCCTCGTTCGCCGGCAATCCACACCGGATCTGCGTCGGCACCACCAGACAATTCAGCGCCTTGTTCGTTGTCGGCGACATTGAAACGGCCGGACAGCATGTCAACCTAGACGAGGCTCAGGACGTCGAAGCGGATGACGGTGGGACCGTGACCTTTAAGGGCAAGGTTTTCTCGGAGTTTCTGGCCTAGTTCCGAAAGCACGGTCGTGTTGTCTCCGTCGGTGAGGCTCTTCGGAAAACCAAAGTTAAAGACGAGGTTATCGCTATTTTAATGAGTTTAAACGATGCCACTCGCGCAGGCAGAAGGCTCATAACTGTCTAGCGAGAAGAGGACGTAGACAAGGACGATATGAACATGGGGTCACCTCTGAAGTCCACGGGCCCCAAGGCTGTGCCCAACCCTTTGAAGAGACTATGGGCCGAGACTACTGAGCTGGGGTCTGGTCAGGGGCCTGGTCAGACCCCTACCCTGCGAAGCATGGAAGGGCACCTGCTCCCGGAAGGACCTGCTCACAGGGCCCGGATTTTGTCTGACAGGGCTGAATAATTGTCTGGAACAAGCCGAGATGGCGCAGAGAGACATCAGAGACACGGAGTATAGTAAGGATCTTCGTACAGAACCATTGACCATGGGGAGTAGCAGCGGGAAGGTCCCTGTAGGAGTGCCTTTAGCTTATTTAGTTCTTGGCGTAGTTTGCAGACACGGAATGCACGTGATTAATCCACAATTGAAGATATACCATTTTTACTTATATACATTAGTTCATGACCCCTGCGGTTTGATATCACGCAATTCGACGAGCTGTACTCCTCCCACCTCCACTCGACCTGGCGTCCCTAAGCCTGACATGAGGCAAAGATGGTGCAGTGATCTCAAGGTCTGGCAAGGGTGTGTCGGTTGGTGAGCTTTCCAGCCCTTTCTGACTGGGGCGCCGAGGGGATTTCGCCCCTTGGTGTCTCCTCCGAGGTTGACGATAAGCTGGAAGAATCAACACACTTTTCACCCTTTGCTTCTACAGGGTATCGCTCGTCCTTCCACTGCTATTCAACACAAAACAACCGCTTTGAAGTCTCCCAGACGTCCGCCTTTCAGGAGGATGTTTATGCCATCGGGTTGAGATTGATCGCGACAGACTTGTTCTGGGTGTAGTTCAACAGCGCCAGCTCGCCGAGCTCACGGCCGATGCCGGACTCCTTGAACCCGCCAAAGGGAAGCTGGTGGTGAAGCTGGTTGTAGCCTGCGTCCAGAGTATCAGCACGAGTTACGAGGTGGTGAAGGACCAAGAGGAGACAAGGGGAAATGGCAGGGACGAAGGGCAGGGGGGAAAACTCACAGTTCACCCAGACGGTGCCGGCGTGCAGCATGTTGCTGACGCGAATGGCCGTGTTGAGGTTTGTGGTGTGGACGGCGGCAGCGAGGCCGTAGTTGGAGTCGTTGCCGAGCTGGATGACCTCCTCGATGTCCTTGAACTTGGCCATGGCGCAGACGGGGCCGAAGATCTCCTCCTGCATGATCTTCATGTCCTGGCGGACGTCGCTGAAGATGGTGGGCTGGATGAAGTAGCCCTTGTCGCCGTGGCGGGCGCCGCCGGTGACGCAGGTGGCGCCCTCCTCCTTGCCGGCCTTGATGTAGCCCATGATGCGGTCGAACTGCAGCTGGCTGACCTGGGGGCCCTGGAAGGTGTCGTCGAGGAAGGGGTCGCCGACCTTGTTCTTCTCGGCGCGGGCCTTGAAGGCGGCGACGAACTTGTCGTAGATGCCCTCCTGGACATAGACGCGGGAGCCGGCGCAGCAGGTCTGGCCGTGGTTGTAGTAGATGCCAAAGTTGACCCAGTCGACGGCCTTCTCGATGTCGGCGTCGTCAAAGACGATGTTGGGCGACTTGCCGCCGAGCTCGAGCGTGACCTTTTTGAGGTTGGACGACGCGGCGGCCTTCATGATGGCGCGGCCGACGGGCGTGGAGCCGGTGAAGGCGATCTTGTCAATGTCCATGTGGGACGAGAGGGCGGCGCCGGCGACCTTGCCGAAGCCGGAGAGGATGTTGAGCACGCCGGCGGGCAGGCCGGACTCCTTGACCAGCGAGGCGAACAGCAGGCCCGACAGCGGCGTCTGCTCGGCCGTCTTGAGCACGATGGTGTTGCCGGTCGCCAGGGCGGGCCCGATCTTCCAGGCCAGCATCAGCAGCGGGAAGTTCCACGGGATGATCTGGCCGCACACGCCCAGCGGCTCCTGGCGCGTGTAGTGGAACATGTCGGGCGAGATGTCAATGGTCTTGCCCTCGATCTTGTCGGCCCAGCCGCCGTAGTAGCGGATGCAGCCGACGACGGCGCCGACGTCGCCGCGCGCCAGCGTGATCGACTTGCCGTTGTCCAGCGACTCCAGCGCCGCCAGCTGCTCCAGGTTCTTCTCCACCAGGTCCGCCAGCTTCAGCATGTATATGCCGCGCTGCTGCGGCGTCGTCTTGCGCCACACGCCGTTGAACGCCTTGCGCGCCGCCACCACCGCAATGTCGACGTCCTGCTCCGACGCCTCGTGCACCGAGCAGATGACCTCCTCCGTCGACGGGTTGACCACCTCGAACGTCCTGCCGTCCACGCCCGCGACGAACTCGTTGTTGATGAACCTGCTCGTGTCAGCAACCTGTCGGCCAGACAGACGGCCACCCATCACCATCACCACCACCATCACCATCACTTACAGGCCCGTGGGAAGCGTGAGCTCGCCTGTCAGAGGGGTCTTGATCTTGACAGAGAGCGCCATGGTGAATTGTGTGTGTGGTAGGCGGGAAGAAAGAGTAGATCAGGTCAAGTCAGGTCAGGTCAGGTCAGATCTGCAGTCAAGAACAGCGTGCGCGAAAATAGGGAAACGAGGTATGACGACGGGAGAAGCAGAAGGAAGGACCGAGGAGGGGGAAAGACCTATTATAGCAGCAGCGGGACGTCATACAAGCCGGCCGAAAGCGGGGACAGGCCTTCGACAAGCGCCCAGAGCAAGGAGAAAAGCAGCGAGAACTCCCATTACGCCGAGATGGAACCAGGAGCGTCGCGTGCACCAACGCAGCCCACTACTGATAGACGGGGTTCCGCTGACGCCGGTCAGAGTGCCTGCCCTCAGTTGGTCATCCTTTCCCCGCATATCATCTGTAGATCCAGAGGTCGTCGAGCCACCAGCACAGCCTGCGGCTCCCGTCTTCCCCCCTTCGTCGTGCGTGGTGCCAGTGAAACGTGTGGACAAAGCGGGCCAACGGCTGCTCGATGTGCCTCCCTCTGCGTGTCTTCCTCTCATCCACGGAGCGCGACGGACTTGCTAGCAGGACACATGATGCGCCAAGCGTGGCCCAGCGTCTGTCCGACTCCCGACCCCCCCCTTTCTGCCCCCCTTGATAATGCAGCAGGTATTTTTACCTGCTGCCTCACACATACTAGCGGATATACCCATATTTCCCTCTATCTCTCCTTCACTCCCTCCATGATACCCAGGCTGCGCGCTCCCGCTCGCCGGCCGACCGTAGCTCGCAGCGAGACACGCATTGCCTTGGTCGGCGCCGTCGCGCCCTGCTCGTCGTCTCGGGGCAATTGAGAGCGACCTTTTACAAAGCCTCCAAATATGCCGTTTTCAAAGCCCGAGCAGCTCCTTCTACCCCCTCCCCCACAACACTGCGCTGTGACGCTAGTCTCCTTGTGTGCTAGCGCCGTATGGGCTTTTTCCTCACCCTATGCATGGACCCTCTTCGGGTCTCTGAAGGCCGCCATCGCTGTCCGCGTAGAGTCCGCCTTTTTTTTTTTTGGCCACTCTCCGCCAAGCCGAATTATACTGGAGAGTGTGCGTTCCTTGTCACCGAGCGCTTTGCACAGCAGGGGGCTCCACGCTCCCGACGCCGCGCGAGTCGGATACTCGTATTATTGGCACCCATCCACCATCCGGTGACACGGAAGCCCCCATCTGGGGGGTTGTGGGTTGCAATGGAGTCGTTAGTGGGTGTAAAAACACGACTCGCCTCCGCAAGCCCGCCTCAGCAGCACCCCGTACGGGGGAATGCAAATTAAAGATTAGTCGTACACACGGAGTACGTTTTGTGAACAATCGCAGAACAAAGTCCGTCCCGACAGGCACGTAAAATCTTTCTTCCTGCCGACTGTGGCTCAGCCAGCACCGCCACACTGTTGACTGCGCCTCGCCCGCTTAGCAGATCACGTGCTCACGCCGAATTCTTATCAATTTAACGAGATCGAAAGCAAAGAATCTGTGGCTGTATTCATGCCAGAGGGGGTTTTGCCCATTTTGGCGAATTTTGCTTGGCCCGCCGCCCAATTTACGCCGATTTTTTTCAAGTGCGACGCAAAAATGTGTATCAAAAGGCGGTATCTCGCTGGGGCAAGTTTTGAGGGCAGATTTTTCGGATCAACCCGGAAAATCCATAATTTTTGATTTTTCCGATTTCTGCCACCCAGAATGGCCATCCCATAATACTTTCTTCCCGCCTACGTCAATGACCGTCGACCACAACACCGGGCTCGTCTACCTCTGCGCCAGTCGCCCCTGATCCCCGCCTCGCCGCGTACAATTGGGGACCCTGCCGGATCTACTTTTCATTTTGGACTTTTATCGCCCGGGGCGCAGGCCTGTCTTGATGGCGGACGTCGGGGCGGGCTCAGCAGGCGTTGCGCTGGCTGCCCCTCTCGTCGGCGCAGTGCCGACGCAGCATACCGGTTTGTTCTGCCGTGCCCGGCGAGGTGGCGTGAGACCGGAGGGACGGTGTGGCTGATCGGCGGCAGTTGCTCCCCCCACAGACTTCAAGGAAGAGCCCATGGCCGACCACATGGCCGACCACGCGGCCTTGGCCGACGGCCTCTACGAATCCCTTCAGAATGCGCTGAAGCGGCAATGGACAGACGAACCAGACATGGGGCCCGATGGCGGCCAGGGTGCCGTCAAACGGATCAAGGACGAGCCGCAGGAGGACCTGATGGACGCCGATGCCGGCTGGGACATTGGCGCCCTGCTCGAGTCGGCGCTCGGCTCCATGGACCAGCTGGCCGAGCAGCCGGCGCCGTCCATGGCGCCCGGCGACGGCGGCCCTGCCCCCACGGACCACGCGGACCACGTGGACCACATGGACCTGTCCCTAGCCGCCCTGAGCAAGGAGCCGCCGTGCCCCAAGCTGGAGGCGCCGGCGTCGGCCGCCAGCGACAGCCAGACCGCGGGCGCGTCGACGCGGGAGCAGAACAGGATGCGCTTCTCCCAGAACCCGACGTACATCATGCGCTCCATGGGCCTGTCCATGCTGGGCAGCCTGGCCGTGCAGATCCTGCACGCGCTCAGCGAGCGGCCGCGGCCCGAGGGCCTGCGCAACCTCACGGCTGCCGACACGGAGACGGGGCGGTGCTACCGCGCGCTGCGCGCGACGTTCTGCTGCGCGCGACGCATGTTTTCCGAGTCGTCGGCCCTGCTGATCCCCGAGGAGCTGGACATCAAGGAGCTCGGCGACCAGGAGACCATCCAGATGGCCAACATGGCCACCATCTGCGCCAGCGTCTTCGCGGCCGACGACGTGCCCCTGATCGACATGCACGACCACTTCCTCATGACCTTTCTGCCCGAGTCCAACGCCCTGACCGAGGACCTCGCCACGCTCTTCCTCGGCCTCAAGTTCCGCACCCTCGCCGGCGCGTTCCAGCGCCTGCCCGACGACCAGCAGCGGGGCGACTTTCTGGAGCGCCTCTTTCCCGCCGACCTCGAGGACCAGCTCAAGCAGCTGCACCCGGACGTGCCGCTGTCCGAGCAGGAGCTGGCCTTTCTCCGGGAGATGATGGCGGCCAAGGACCTGCTTCTCGAAGCGGCCAAGACGGAGCAGTCGAGGGGTATGCGTGCGCCCTCGCGAAGCCAAGCCAGCCCATCTTGTCCTTGAACAAACGTGCTGACCGTTTCTTCCCAGCCGAGCTGACGGAGAAATATCCCCTGGACTCGTTCCGCGACGAGCTGAGCGCCTTTCTAAAGGCCAACGCAGACATTGTGCTCAAGTATGCCGAGACGCACAGCATCGAGATTCCCACCGAGGAGGAGTCCGTGTCGGACGAGCAGGCCATGAGCGACGCGCTTGCCGAAGTCAGCGCCAACCTCGCCTCCATATTCTCCATGGCCGCCGACCCGTCGGCCGAGGATGGCCTTGCGCCCTCGGCGCCCCAGCCGGCAGCCGCCGGTGGCAGCAGCAGCGACGGCGCAGACGCGGCAGAGCCGTCGATGAGCGAGGGCCTGAGCAGGTTTATCCAGGACGCGGTGCAGAAGAGCGCCTCGGCCGCGCCGACGGGCAGCACGACGGCAGCCGAGAACGGGACGTCGGGCTCGGCAGGCGAGGCTGACCTCAGCGGCCTGACCATGCTCATCCGGGAGAAGCTCAACCAGGAGACGCAAAACGCGCAGGCGGCCCAGACACAGTCGCCCGTCACGGCAGCGAATGGTATGTCCTTTGTTCCTTTGTTCCTTTGCTCCTCTGCTCCTCTGCTCCTTTGCCGTTTTGCTCCTCTGCCCCTTTGCCCCTTTGCTCCTCTGCTCCTCTGCTCCTCTGCTCCTCTGCTCTGCTCCTCTGCTCCTTCGCCCCCCTTTTACCCTCATCCTTACCGCCACTCTCCCCCTGCTGACGGCTTGGCGTTTTCAGCCGCCCTCACGAGCATGCAGAACACGTATGCAAGCCAGCTGGCGCTCTACCAGAGCCGCACCCCCTCGTTCTCGCGGCAGCCCCTCCAGCCGACCGCAACCGAGGTAGCGGGTAGACCCGGCAACCTGCTGCCGCCGAACCAGACGTCGCCCAGCGCGGTGCTGTACCAGCGGGCGCGGCAGGCGGCGGCGGCCAAGACGACGGCCCACGCGCGGCGCGAGGGCCTGCACAGCACGCGGCGGCCGTGGACGCCGGACGAGGAGCAGGCGCTCATGGCCGGGCTGGACATGGTCAAGGGCCCGCACTGGTCGCAGATCCTGCAGCTCTTTGGCGCCAACGGCACCATCTCCGACATTCTCAAGGACCGCAGCCAGGTCCAGCTCAAGGACAAGGCGCGCAACCTGAAGCTCTTCTTCCTCAAGACCAACTCGGAGATGCCCTACTACCTCCACTGCGTCACCGGCGAGCTCAAGACGCGCGCGCCCGGCCAGGCCGCCCGCAAAGAGGCCGAGGAGCGCGCCCGCTTCAACAACGAGGAGGAGCAGGCCCGCGTGTGCGGCATCATGACCCTGGCCGGCGGACTGCAGGACAACAGCAGCAAGGCCGGCGGGTCCACGACGTCCGACGCGGCCACGGCACGGACGGCCGGACCGACGCGGACCGGCCAGGCCCAGCAGCCAGCACAAGTATCACAGCAGCAGCAGCAGCAGCAGCAGCAGCAGCAGCAGAAGCAGCAGAAGCAGCAGCAACAGCAGCAACAGCATCAGCAGCAACAGCAGCAACAACAGCAGCAACAGCAGCAGCAACAGCAGCAGCAACAGCAACAGCAGCAACAGCAGCAGCAACAACTACAACAGCAGCAACAGCAACAGCAACAGCAGCAACAGCAGCAACAGCAACAGCAGCAGCAACAGCAACAACAACTACAGCGGCCACAACAGGCGGCTGCAGGGATCGCCAGGCCCATGGGGACTGCAGCCTCACAGCTGCCGGCAGTACAAGCCGCCCTGGCCGCAATCCGGAACGGCATCCCCGCTGGCGGAATGCCGCGGACACCAACACAGTTGGGGGCCCAGCTGGGGGCGTCTGGGCGGCCCGGTATGGCCGGTCTGAACAATGCTGCCCGACCGATCACGGCTGGCCTCCCCGCAGCCACAAACACCACAGGCGTCACCACGCCCGGCGGGCTACAGCGTCTACCACAGCAGCAGCAACAGCAGCAGCAGCAGCAGCAGCAGCAGCAGCAGCAACAGGCTCGTCCTCTGATGTCGCCACAGCCAGCAGCCCAGGCTCGGCCTCTGCAGCAGTCCCCAGCCAAGCCGACAGTACAGCACCAGGCGGCCTTGGCCCAACAGCTGCAGCCTCAGCATCCATTGCACCAGCTGCAGCAGCAACTACAGCAGCAGCAGCAGCAACAACAACACCAACATCAACAACAACAACAGCAACAGCAACAACAACAGCCACACATCTCACAACACCAGACCTATTCTCAGACGCAACAGCTGCACCAGCTGCACCAGCTGCAACAGCTGCAGCAGCCCCAGGCCGAAGCCCAGCCTGTTGCCCATCTGCAGGCCGACCAGCAGCAGAACGGCTCGACGGACGCGTCCGCCTCGGCGCAACACGTACTTGAGCAGCCCGTGGCCGAAGCCGAAGCCGAGCCGGCGGCGCCCAAGCAGGAGAGCCTCGAAGAGGCCATAATGCGGCTCAAGGAACTGCAATGAGCGATGCACGAGCCCGGATTCCCCCCCCCCCCCCTAGTTGTTACAAGCAACCTACCCGACACACTTGCGTCGTCATCGGGGCCTCGAGCCGACGCCACGGAACTACCGACGGCGGCTCCTCTTGGCCCGGTCCCCTCCTGGTCCAGTTCCCGGGCGGAATCGTCGAGCCCGACAGATGTGCTCCCCCGTCTCCGGACGGGATGCAGCGCGGCCGACAGCATCGCCTCATGGACGGCACGGCGACAGACTGGCGAGACGGCAGCAGTGGAAACGCGCAAATGCGGACGACGAATACCCCATTAGAAGATGCACCTGTCTGCTTTTGTTGGCCGCTATTTTTTTTATTTTTAGTTTTGGTTTGGCCTCCTGCTAGGAATATGATATCCCGGCCGCAGCGATGGAGAGGGAAAAGTAGCGAGAGAGCCGCACGTCTCGGTGCCAGGCAACACGACGAGCGTCTACGGACGGCTCCGGGTTATTGGACATGGGAAGAGAACAGTACACCTATAGCGCTTTTCTGGCCATGTAAGAGAGAGAGGCATAGACGGTGGGCCCGCTCCCACGGAGGAAAAATAGATTGGAGAGAGGTATCGTGCAAATCTGAAAAGCAGTCTGAAAAGCAGTCAGTCAATCTCTGAACAATTTCCATGCAGAACGGCCATGTCCTGTAGGAGACGGATCTGGCGGATCGCTGTTCTGCCAGCCGGGCTCCATCGCGCAGAGCCAGCAAATGAAAGGCCGGCGAAGAGGGCCCGCCGGCCAGCAGCGCCAGCGACCCAACGCCATTTGCCCGCATGGGCCGTGTCGACCCCAGAGGGAACAGCGCGCTCGACCAACGGCAGCGCGGTGCCTTGCAGCAGTTTGGGCAGCGGCGTGCGCGCCGCTCCGAGAGACGTGCGTGTGCGCGCGTGGAGCCGAGGCGATTTTGCGCAGCAGGTGGGCGCGGTAGCCTTGCCGAGTGAACGGCAGACAAAAGGAGAGGAGGAAAAAAAAGAAAAAAAAAAATAGCCACCGCCCGCCCACGAGCCACCGCCCGTCATCCTTCACTACACCCTCTCTTTTCGGGCTATACGAGAAGGGCCTGTTCCAGGGAGGGCAGCCCATTTCATTTTCGGCGTTGGCTGCCTCTTCGAATCGCGTTTCTCTTTGTCCTTTTTTTCCCCCGTCCCTCTCTTCCGGCCCACCGCAGCAGGTCGCTCTGCTGTTGGCTAGGCAGGCCCCCAGCGGAGCGAGGCTGTGAACACGTCGGCCTAGTTGCAGGGGTCGTCTGCTCGTAGAGGAACCCCTCGTGACTTTCGTCTGTCCTTTTGTCGCTTCTTCACTACTGTCTCTTCTCTCTTTCTTCTCTGCTGCCCCGTCACTTTTGCCACACGTCATGGATGGTACCACACTCCGTCTGCCCTACGTCGCCTTTTTTCCCTTTGTTGTGTCTCCCCCCCCCCCCCCCCCCCCCCCTCTTCCTGCGTCCCCACCCGCTTCTCTTCTTTCCGCCCGGTCTGCCCCCTCCTCCTTCTC